>ML792306.1:267370-278353 GCA_009831015.1 Picea engelmannii | reverse complement strand
CAACCATTTTGGTTGACTCAATTCTTTGAAATTATATTGGTTATTGAATTTCCAACTCAACAAGCATGGTTTTTATTATAAGGCCCAATTTTGGAGAAAATTTCCTCTAGTGACAAATTTCTCATATTTCGGTTCTGCCTCACACATGCCTCCATAGACCTGCGTTTCCAGACTTAGCCAAAATCTTCCCAGGAGAAATTCGCCCAGCTCTATCCATAAAACCCTCCTCCTCAAGGAAGCATAGGTCCTCCCAGAGTGGAGTGACTTGGCTCCTTGGGGGAGCTTCTTCTCTTTGTCTATCTCAAAATCACAGAGCTCTCCTTGTCTCTTTTTCTTTACAAACTTCTTCATTCCTTGGTTGTGCGCCCTTTTTTCTCTTATAGGTTCTCCAAAGGTCACCATTATGAACCATCACATCCTTTGGGGGTGTTGCACCCCTTCGTGAACCCATGTCCAAACAAATCATTGCACCCCTTCATTGACACGGTTGCCTAAAAAAACCCATGAGCTCATCAACCACCATTCCCGTTGGGACCGGCGTGCCCAACCTTAGTATGCCCCTCATGCCAATGTACCTCATTTGTCCAATGAATTCGTCATCTTGGGTGCATGTGCCTCTTAGGTGAGTCAAGTCAACTTTCCTAAGTGCGCCTCCCCCCCTTCCCCCTCCCCCTCCCCCCCGTGTCTTGCATATATTCCCTTCATTGATGGAGAGACCATGTCTTTCCCTCAACTCTTCATAAAATCATCTATCCTCATAACAAAAGTCCTACCTGGTAGCGATTTTAGAAGGTAGAGGAAGGAGAAACTGTAAAGCCAAACTCTTGAAAAACCTCCAACCGTATTATAACTGCAGGCAAGGTGTGTGTTGTTACCACTCAACAATTTCCACCTTGATAATAATTTTTCTAACACTTTGTCGAACAAATCAATTATCACCTTTGCTACAAGCCAAGAAAATCCAAACACCACATCAACTTTTGTAACTATACTGGTTACATGAACATGTCTACATAGTTTGCTCCAATATGGACCGATCCACCTCCATCAGTAACCTGAACATGAGATAGATATCCTCTTGTCCAAATCTCTTGAATCAACATAACCAAAGACTAAATCACTGCATCCACTGTAAGTGATACTCATGTTTATAAGATGTTGAAGCATCCATTTCCATGCTCTTTACCTGGTTTTTCCATGTGTCCACTGACAACACCAACTACATGTGAAATATTTGAACATTTCATCACAAACATCATCCATCCTATTATATTTGCATAAGGTACATTAGACATATAATCATTTTTTTCCTTACTATCAGGACATAAACTTGAAGAAAGCTTACAATGGAAAGCTAAAGGGATATTTACCAGTTTCACAATGTTCACACTAAACGTCATCAATATCTTCTCCATAGACTTGTAACAACCACCGCGTACTATTTTTCCCATCTCTATGTACTTCTATGCACAATATTTGTTTTGTTTCTCCTAGATCCTCCATTTGAAACATCATAACCAATTGAGCCTTTAACTTACAAATCTCAAACATGCTTTGCTTGCAATAAGCATATTGTCAACATATCACACCAAGATAATGAATATGTCATTGAAAATTTTGAAGTAAACACAATGATCATACTCACTTCTTAAGAAAATCTGTATGACCATGAAGGAATCACACATCTTGTACCATTGCCTAGTTACCTTAGGTCATACAATGATTCCCTGAGTTTGCAAGAAAATCTCTCTTTTTGATCTTGAACAACTCCAAATTGTTCCATTTACATATCTCTACTAGTGATAATTTGTGGTGGTAGGATCCCACAATCTACATTTCTTATCTCCATTACTATAACCAACAAATATTCTTCTATGTTCCCTTGACCGAATTCAGCCAAGCCAACCAAGTGAGCCTTCACTCCTCACCTCCAGACTAATTTCAATGGAGTATGCAATCCATGGTCTCTCAAAGAAAAACCACAGGCTACCAAAAAAACATGTGCTAGAAACCATGACTCTTGACCTAACCCCCCCCCCCCCCTCTTTCCCATGACCAAAACCAGCCAAACTTCCCTCAAATTCAAGGTATCCATGAATATCGCATGCTCCCCCTATCACCTAGGTCTACGTCTAGACTTTCTTGATGAAATTTCAAACCCAAGGTACACATGCCTAACCAAGTCTTATAGACGTATACCCATTTACATATAATTAAAATCATTAGCAACTCATCCTCGAACTTTTCATTCGAAAACCTCCTCTTGTCATTGCATTGACCTCCATCGCCAACAACCAGCTCGAATCTCCATAGCACGCTCCTCTCTGTATTATTTTTCCACCAGAAGCTCTACCTGGTCCCATCAACACTCTGCTCCCATGCTTGACTTGCCACCATCACCGCCAGATCTAACTTTGTCTGTTGCTAGCATCATCACATAGATGCCCAAAGGTATCTATTTCAGCACCCCAAAACATAACAAACATAACACCCTTCGAGAAGAGATTTTTCATGACCCTCAAGTATCAACAGTCAATAGAAGCTTAGGGTCGAAACCTCCAACGAATGTTCCAAGCTTAGAGCACACCGTCGTGAACATGACCCGAGAGGAGAAAATCAAATGGTTCAAGGACAACTTCCCTAGCTTCAAAATCCACCACTCGGATTTGATCTCGGGTCAATTCTCGGCCAAAGTCAATGTCTTCTTCAAGTCCTGCAAGTTATACTTCTTCATAACGTGAAAATCAAAACACGAATCCTTCAAATCTCGGGAGCGAATATCCATGGAGAGTTTCTTCAAGTAGAATATGTCATGTTGTTTTCTCATGATCTCTTGCACAATGGACTCAAAGGTGGGAGAAGAGATTCTATGACCTTTCATAAGCCAAGGGTTTCATGTCATGGCTCTGGCACCCGATCTCCACTATCTCTTCTGGAAAAACTCGTTGGATAAATGGATGAGAGCAGCGATATCAATATCGGGGAAATCCCATTCACCCAGAATATGCCCTGCGACCATACACTATGATCCAACGAGCTCTCTCCTTCTCCTCGAGCTATGCATGTCCCCCTTCTCCCACGACGCACACAAACCATCTTCCCTCGGCTCTCACATACCACCAATCGACCTTGAGTCGGATACCACTTGTTGGGATTGGCCTGCAAACACCAAGATCAAGAACATAGATATAAAGAAGATAACACATCACACAACACACATGGACAGAGGGGGGGCAATGATATCCTTTATTGCTTAGTCAATAATGGAGAAATGAATTACACAAGTCTCAAGGAGAAAGTTTGAGTCAACTTAGTGTTAGGAAGAAAATTACATGGATTTTTAAAGATAGAAAAAGGATGAAGTGAGATGAGAATTGGTCGGTAGAAAGTGAATAATATAGTTGGGTCAACCTATTGCGATATAAACAAAAAGAGATATGATTTTTTTTATGAAAAAAAATGAGTACCTAGAATATTTAATAAAAATAAGGGAGTTTTTTATTGGAAATATGTATTGAAAGATGGTTCAACAAAATATTTTTGGGAGATAGAAAATAAATTGGAGATATTCTTTATTATCCCTAATATGAGCATTTGTGCCATAGATGTATTATTGAGTGGACCTTATGGATAAAAACTATAGCATCAAATTAACATATTTTAGCGAATAAAATAAACTAGCATAAATGGTTATTTATGGATAACTTAGATTATAACATAAATAATGACTCGATGACAACATTGATGATGTTAGTATTGTCATGTCTCCACAATGTGCCTTACATTAGTGCACCTCTTGAGGGTATGTGGCACCACGACATTTCTCACTTGGTTGCTTGGAAACACCAAGGTTACTTCATCCGAACTATGCCTCTTCACCTAGAGCATACCCATACTTAGTTCTAGGCAACCAGCGAGTCACACTCCTACTCTAGTGCAATTCTTATATACTCAGAAATTCATTAATTGATTTAACACTTAGTCATTTTCAAGCATACATTCATGAGAAACTGAGATAATGATGGAACAAATGAAAGACAAACATAGATATAGTGTGGGTGACACAAACCGTGCTTAACACTCGACTAAGTTTTTGTTATTGCAAAACAATTACAATATGAGCACTACATGCTTGGTTTACAACAAGGCAGAGTCAAATGACTTGCTTCACCTCACCAAGACACTCATACACAGATCATCACCAAGACAATCTGTCGCAATTGTCTTTGTTTCCACCTATGGTGCACTTTAGATGTGCCCCCAACCACAAACGTGTCGCCTCTTCATTTTTGTGGACTTTGCCTCTGCATTTCCATAGACTTCACAAATTTGGGTTCTACCTCACACATTCCTCCACAAACCTGCATTTCCAGACTTAGTGAAAATATGCCCAAGATAAATTCACCCAACTCTATATGTCGAACCCTCGTCCTCAAGACAACACAAGTCCTCCTAGAGTGGAGCGACTTGGCTCCTTGAGGGAGCTCCTCCTCTTCATCTACCTCAAAATCGCAAAGCTCTCCTTGTCTCTTTGTCTTGCTAAACTCCACATGATCTGCTACCTGATTCCATGAGGTTGCTTCATCCAACTCCAAGGATGAAATTCACCCGCCTCTGTTGCACTCTCTCCCTACAATGTTGTTTCCTTGTTGTTGTTATGTTCCACTGCTACTGTCACTTCCTGCTACAACTAACTATTGCCCACTTCATTTCAAAATTTTGGCTAAGTGTTGAAATCTTGCGAACTTGTTGTTGTGCCCATAATTCAACCAATTTTTCCATGTCTCCATGCACTATCGACCCCCACATCGTGAATTGGTTGGGTAGATAATCCAACCGTCACACACAATCCATGAGCATGCACATCCTCATGCCTGAACTTAGTCTTTTCTATTTGCAATCTTTGTCACCTTGTCTGACTCCAAAGACTAAGGAAAGTGTCCATCCTTGCCTCAACTCACCTCAATGTAATTCAACACCTGCAATGAGTACAATTCAACACCTGCAATGAGTATGGTCAAAATTCCCACACTTCTCAAACATCCAAATTGAACTATCCAAAGTGCTCTGAATCGAATAAGATCTTTTCATTCGGTGTTTCCCTTGGCTTTGCGTGATGTGCTTAGCGTAGGGCGTTTTCGCTTGCTTCGTAGTACTTCTGATTTGGAGCCATCGTCGCAGTTTAGGTTGTAGCATGCCTTGGCGAGGTTTTTCTCTTTCTTGGGAGTGTAGTTCCCTCTCCTTGGTGCATAGGTAGTTTCCACCGATATTTTTACTTGCGCTAGTGTGTATCACTACCTTCTCGTGCACTCTCGCACTTGGTGTGAAGCTATTCCCTGCCAATGCTTTCAAGAGGGAAATTGGAAATATGTTGCTTTAAGAAAGAGGAAAGAGCTTCAACTTCCACATAGAGGCAAACAACCTACAATAGTCCAAGGATGTTCTATCAAAAGGTGTGAAAAAGCGTTTTCCAAGAAAAAACCTGAAAGTGGCAGTAGACCCAAAAAGAGGGTACCAGGCTAAACTACTAAGAGATTAAAATGGGATTAATAGATGGTAGACTGAGTCACCTCAAAGAACTTCCATGCCTTAGGCACGTTCGATCCAATACTCTATCAACCTCAACCAATGACTCCCGTCGGATCTCTCAGTCTTCACACAATCATCCACAAGTCACCAAGGCATGCTCTGCCTCATCCAATGTCCCATGCCAAAGGAGAGCGAACACCACCCAAGTCACTTGGTTTTTATTATGCCCATTCAGGTTGACTGCCAACAATTCTTGGTTGAATTCCTTTCTAAATCCATCTGTCTTCTAGAATGAAACTGCATTTCCCTCTTGCAAGCATCCAAACTTTGGCACTATTGTCACGATTGTCAAGTCATCACATGACCCGACTAATTTTTCTAAGGCACCAAGCACCAGTGCGCCTCATCCATCCTCTCAACTCGGTACGTATAGACTTCACTTCCCACCACTACAACGACCTATCCAACACACCCCATCAAATATTTCGGTAGATTTACCCAAGTCGCCTCCACGGTTGCATCCAAATTTGCCTAAGTCCACAACAGGGCTCGTCTAGGAAGGTCATCCCAAGCTCTTTTGCACGTTCACCCAACCAAGGCATTCCAAACTACTACAAGATTTCTTCAAATCTTCACCACTTGAGTCACCTCAAGTATATCGATTTTCACCACGAAAATGGAATGCACTTGAACCACCAAGTCGTTAGTCTTCCCTTCAAAGAACTCACTGCAACACTTAGAAAATGCAAGAACTCAAGCCAACCTTACCTTTCCGATGGCATCATTTGATACAACCATGTTCTAATCCTGTTGTCCTGGACTTTTGTTCCCAATCAACTGACTCGTTGCACAAACTCACCTCAACCACCGTCCACTGTGATACAAGGTTGAGTCCATACATCCACTTATGAAATTTGTCTAAGTCCCAAACTTTGCATGCAACTGATCGACCTCGTCTCCAATGCTTTCCATCTTCGTACCTTGACTGCTTCTGCTTCAAGTCACAATGCACCCACTGTCCAACTGTCAATTCATATTGTTGCTATCTGAATGTCGTAATTATATGAAGAGTTACCTCATATGAAGGACACGATCCAAACAATCCATCCCAACTCAACTTTTTTTCTCGACAATGCATGACATAGAGACATCATGATGGAAACATGCCCAACCAATTGTATGTTGTGGAGCTTCTCTAGGTCACCCTAGGTTTTCCAATGCACCCAAGTGATTCACCTCACTACAACCCAAAATTGTTCTCCTTTCATGATCACTTCTACAATCACCCTCTATGTTTCTCTTCTATGATCACTTTTGCGGTTATCTTTGCTACAAGTCATGCAACAAATCATTTGTTCGTCTACCTTTCCCAAGTTCTTGGTTCACCCAACGAACTCTGCACTTGGTCTCTCCAAGGTGTGCACAACAGGTTTGACACTGACTTCCATCAAATAAACCAATCGAGTCTACCTCTGCGATCAAGTCTGCGACAATTTTTGTGATGAAATTTGCAATGAGTTCTGCAATCATCCACCTTGTCCTAGTGCTTTATCTCATCACAAACTATATTCTTGGTTTGCAAAAGGTGTGCTCCTAACTCAACTTTCCCATCACACTATCAACCGAACCTCTGTCGTAAGTGTGATGCAAAGTCCACGATGAACAACTTTGTTGTACCGAACCGTTCTCCAAGTCTATGAATGTTCCCGCCTTCACAAAAGCTTCCTTCAAAGTTTTCTTTGATACCATTTGTCACATCCCCATGGTGTGCCTTACGTTCGTGCACTTCTTAAGGGCGTGCGACATCGTAATGTTTCTCACTTGGATGCTTGGAAACACAAAGATTACTTTGTCCGGACTATGCCTCTTCACCTAGAGCATACCCATACTTTGTTCTAGGCTACCGACGAATCACACTCCTACTCTAATGAAACTCTTGTATACTTAAATATTTGTTAATTAATTTAACACATAGTCATTTTTAAGCATACATTCATGAGAAACCAATCTAACGACGAAACAAATGAAAGACAAACACAGATATAGTGTGGGAAACACAAATTGTGCCTAACACTCGACTAAGTCTTTGTTATTGCAGAGAAGTTACAACATGAGCACTACATGATTAATTTACAATAGGGCAGAGTCAAATAACTTGCCTCACCTCACCAAGACACTAATACACAGATCGTCACCAAGACTCTTCATCGCAATTGTCTTTGTTGCCACCTACGATGCACCTCAGATGTGCCCCCAACCGCAAAAGTGTCGCCTCTTCGTTTCCCATTAGAGGAAATTTTCTCCAAAAATGGGCCTCCTAAGGAAATTATAAAATAATAAGCTATATGTTCCACATTAAATCCATGTATGCCACATCACAATGCCATATAAGCTAGGCTAATCTAGAATTACGAGGTGAGAGTTAAAAATAATAATGAGAAGGTTAAATTATTGTGCATAGATAATAAATATCATACAATAAATCATTATTATTAATATATAATATGAAAATAGAATAAACAATATAATATTAATATCCTATGATATATTATAATATAGTCATAATATAATAATATATAATACTAATATGATATGAATTGTGTGTGTGTGTGTGTGTGTTCATTGGATGTAACTTGGGTGGTTTATAAGAATGATTGTTACCCTCCCCACCCAAGTGCAAATCCTGGGAAGTGACATGTTGTGCCTTTAAATGGATCTATAAGATACTCTTGTTGTTGAGCCACCAATATTCTGAGAAGGTTCGACCACCCCATGTTTTCTCACAGATTTCGGAGAGGTTTTTCATGAACGTAACGAGCACTGATATCTAGTGTCATGAACCACACGAAAAAAATACTATGAATGAATGTAAATGTGGCAACATTAAAACAAATGTATAATATGATATAATAATATTAAATACATAATATAGTCATAACATAATATGAATTAATAAATATAATAAAATAATACAATGAATGTGTAAATTGGAAAATGTCAATACTTATTATATTAGAAGACAAATGGGAACTTGGCTAACTATACTTATTACATCTTATTATATTATAATATAAATGTGAAAGTGACAAACCTATTAGAGGATATACTTATTAAAGCTTATTATATTATAATACAAATATGAATGTTCAAGGCATATTAGAGGATACTTGTAACATGAATTGAAGATGAAATGTTCAACACTTAATATGAACTATTATTATGAATTAATTATTATATAAAAGTTATATAATACTAAATTAATAAGTATATTACAACTTTATAAATACTAATTAAATAAAAATTATATTAATATAAAAATTAATAACTATATGATATAATATTACTATATAATAATATAATGATAATAATATGTTATTAATATATAATGGAAGTATACATTATTATTAATATAAAATAATAACGCCCTGAATGGGGTGCCAACTTGTCATCCAACTAGCACGTCTTAGAGCCAAGTCGACACACCTCTCATCAGCTTCGGATTTGACATTCGACGAAGATCATTTATGACGGACATGCTCTCCTCTCAAATCCACATTCCACCTAGTCCTAGTTCAATGCTTCAAGCGTGTGATGGGGATGTGTCGTTAGTCCCCTCGATACAACGTTATTAACTCCCTCTTCATGGAAAGCACAACTCAAACTCTTAATCACTCAGGATTTTCTTTGTCTCTCTCTGTGCTATATCTCTTTGTTCTTCGTTTTTGGTTCCTTGGTCTCAATTCTAACCCTTGTGGTGTGAATACTACCAATACTCTTCTCCTTACTAGTTACCATTACTCGAGGTGTAGTCTTGTTATGCTCAATTTCTCTTTCTCATCCGAGTCCTAGTCTTTTATGGTGCACTTACATGCCTCATGAGTGAGATTGACCGAAGAGAGCCAACAACCTCAGCTCATGTCTCTGGGGATGTCGCATACCATATTTTTGCTTAGCCATCCCTGATTTCCATTGTCAGTGCCAAACAACCATGCAACCCCACAATAATATCTCTGCCACCTCTGAAGATGTTAATCCCACCCTCACTCAGCCATTTCCCTTTGTTCCCAGTATTCCTTACCCAAACCCAATTGTTGCTTCTAGCACCCACCCTCCTCTCCATCCTGATTTCACAAAGGCACAGAAGGTGATTATTTGGGAGCTTTGCAGGGACAACGACGAGTAAAAAAATCGATAGGAATTGATGGAGAAGCGGTTGGAATGGATGATGGATTCATAAGAAAAATACCCCCAAAAATGCCACAATGATGAGGACATTCCCCAGGTCATCATGACTCTAAAATGGCCAGAGTCCTTCAAGCATGTGTTTCCTTACAACAATCTCCGCAACTAGCTTTCATGGCTAGATCTATTTCCGTTTTGTTAGATTTTGTTTGGTTTGTCAGTCTACAGAACTATGTTTCTGGGTATAATCAGCCACCTAAGCTATTGTTTAAATTATACTATGTAATTATGTCTAGTTTTAGTTGTCACGGTGACATACTTTGGAACTTTAACACTTGGTGGTGGGGCTGGTTTCCACTATTGGCAGTCTCAACACTAGTGTCACTGATATTTTTTGTATTTTTAGTTTATAAAAGGTAATATAATAGCTAGCTTACAATATATATATATATATATATATATATATATAATGAAAATATAATAAATAAATGATACTAGATATCATGCAATAAATAATGAAAGTAATAATAATATAAAATATTTCATATTGAATACTTCAAATATATTGAACATTCCCGAGATGATCTCACCAAGATCTTAACTAAACTGAGGTGTACATATCGTAAAATATTGTCAAATAGAAACATGACACATAATCATCCTTGATTTTTATATGTCCAACTCAAGTTTCAACCATTTTGGTTGACTCAATTCTTTGAAATTCTATTGGTTATTGAATTTCCAACTCAACAAGCATGGTTTTTATTATAAGGCCCAATTTTGGAGAAAATTTCCTCTAATGACAAATTTCTCATATTTCGGTTCTGCCTCACACATGCCTCCATAGACCTGCGTTTCCAGACTTAGCCAAAATCTTCCCAGGAGAAATTCGCCCATCTCTATCCATAAAAGCCTCCTCCTCAAGGAAGCATAGGTCCTCCCATAGTGGAGTGACTTGGCTCCTTGGGGGAGCTTCTCCTCTTCATCTATCTCAAAATCACAGAGCTCTTTATGTCTCTTTTTCTTTACAAACTTCTTCATTCCTTGGTTGTGCACCCTTTTTTCTCTTATAGGTTCTCCAAAGGTCACCATTATTAACCGTCGTATCCTTTGGGGGTGTCGCACCCCTTCGTGAACCCATGTCCAAACAAATCATCACACCCCTTCACTGACCTGGTTGCCTAAAAAAACCCATGAGCTCGTCAACCACCATTCCCCTTGGGACCGGCGTGCCCAACCTTAGTATGCCCCTCATGCCAATGTACCTCATTT
>ML792306.1:247188-258075 GCA_009831015.1 Picea engelmannii | reverse complement strand
CCAGAGCCGACACCGCACAAGGGGTTTGACCCAGATCCTCAACAATAGAATACTTCTGGGAAGCTCTAGCATTAGGGTTGTGCGTAAATCATTTGAGTACTCCTTTCAGAATACGAGGTGGAGGACCTGGTTTTTCGATATATAAAGGCGCCTCTGGAGGAGGGGGAGACTCTAGACCTAGAACAATCTGTGAAGAACTGTAGTCACGAGACCGAGTGGCTACATTAACTTGAGACTTAACCATATTGATGCATAGACGATCATCGTCTTGCGTCGATGGGTTTTGACTTCCACTCACCACATTTTCGGCATTCGAGGAGCTCAAGGCCATGTGTTGATTATGTGGAAAAGGATTAGTCAGGATAGCGGGCAATAGAGATAAAAGCCTCGCAACTTCCACAAGTTTGGGGCAAAAATGGGTAAGGTGGTCATCCGTGCAAAGCTTGAAAGGAAATTTCACCTTTCTCCTTTCTTTCTTGCCCTCACCAGCATTATTGTTCGACTTATCATTATTAGCGTTGTCCTTGGGTTTATAATTATTATTCTTCTTCCCACCCTTACGATTGTTACCACATCCTTTTATTTTATTCCCTCCTTGTTGTTGGTTACCATTCGGGTTGGTCGACGATTGCACAAAATGTACGTTTGTTGACTAAGTGGGAGTGGAGGACATAGACAAAGATTTCCCTCCTACAGATTGTTTTAGAGACAACTCTTTCAACTGGCTTGTCACCAAGTCTACAGATTTGACATTTGTGGATCCTGCAATTCCATCGGCATGAGGCCCGATCTTTTGTCTATGGTCATATCTTGACCTCGGTGCATCTGGAAGAATTTCCTATAACATCCCAGACTAAGCATATATAATATCTAACTGTTGGGATTTAAAAATTGTGTCTTCCTTAGATGTAACTCTGGATGTAGACACATCCTTCAAACTATAAGGCTGTAAATACTTAAGGAACCATTTCAAAAGGAATTCTGGAGGAATGTAGGCTTTGATTAACCTCTTCAGTCTAAGCCACTCTTGGATGTGATCCGAGATATGGGTGGCTTTGTCTTAGCATAAGTCCGACAGAAGTTCTATGCCGACATCATAGAGAACTGACAATTGGAAGTGGTTGAGGAAGACTAAAACCATCTGATTAAAAGTTTTGTACGACCCCCGATAGCTCTATGTACCATTTCGGAGCAACCCCAGTGAGGGTGTGTTGAAACAATCTTAAACTAATAAAATCTTCGTTAAGGGAATTGAAAGAGCACCAAAGATGGAAAGTAGTGACGTGATCACTAGGATCCTCACCATTATTACCCTCGAATTTTGGAATATTCGAAGGAAGCTTGGTGGGGATGGGGGGCCATGTCGGTTCATGACGCATGGGGTCATTCATTAATCTAGACAAGTCTGGAAAATTGAGCGTGGCCAGAAAAGGGAGACGACGTTGTGGCATCTGGCCCCAAGCTCCCAAGAAAGATTGATGTTGGGTAATTATAGCCCATCCAGGGTTCTGGTAAGCACCATTGCCCTATCTGGGATTGTAAAAACCCCCTTCAAATTGATTCATAAGGGGTTGGTTGGGCACCATTCCAGTAGAAATTTTATGATGAGGATTGTAAATATTTCCCCCAACCAAAGTAGCTTCAGGTTGGGGGTTTCTCAAGGTGTGAAATTGACCTCCCTCGAGTGTGAATCTGGAGGATAGAGGTGGATTCATCATGCCAAATGTGTTGGTCGAAATTGAAGTGGAGGAGGTAGGTTTAAAGGATGGAACATAAGCAGAATATTGTCTGTCAGGTTGACCACTCCATCCAGGAGCATTAAGACCAAGATTAGACTCAGGGTGAAAAGGAGGAAGGCTTCCAACTGTAGGATTTGTTTGAGGGATATGAGCACCGCCAAACAAGAATGGAGTATGCACATAAGACATGCCCCCAAGTCCAATACTAGTATGTGGATTAGACGCTGGAATGGAGGATGAAAATTGTGAGGTGAAATTCGACATACCATAAGAAAAATGGCTAGAGGTCATAGGGATGGACTGAGTATTGTAACCCGACAAATGAGAAAGAGACACAAAATGGTTCATGACTATAGGTTGAGTAATAACTATAGGCCGAACATGAATGATGATGGGAATCTCTGACACTACAACCATGGTGGTTAAGGGTGTCAAAGGAGTACCAATATAGTGGGTATGGGAGTCAAAGGAATCCCAATATCTTTCTGACTTGACACAGTACTCATACTTGTATGACCACAAGTCTAGTAGGTGGAGGTGTGTATGCCACATTTGATAACTTTATGCCTTTTAGAAGGAAAATACTCAAGATGCGGTTGTAACCCTAACAAACGACGAGACCTGCGAAGAAGTTGGTCTAGCTCCACGATGACTCAAGACTTGAGATATAAAAAAAAATCCTAAGGCCAACTAATAATCAAAGAGCACACCAAAATAAATGAAATGCCAATATGCACACAAACAGGCTAAAATGGTTGAAAGGGGCCTCCCTCCCTAAAGTAGGTATGTGTCACCCAAGAGGGGCCTGAGACTCCTTGCCAAATATCAGAGGTATCAGAATCAGTTATAAGGGCTCTCGTGGGATTAACAACCAGTCAGTCAGCTCCCCTCGGAGAGGTAATCCTCCATAAAGGTTGTGTGTTGTCTGACCCTTATCTGACCCAGGGTACCTACAGAATAACCCCTGCAGGTAACCTATGTGGCTACCTATGTCAAGCAACTAAACCACCATGATATAACCAATGCGTAGGAGAACAGTTGTAAGTCAGGTTCATCGTATGTGCAAGGTAACAAAGCCTGAAATCTCAAAAGCATTGTCTCTCACAGAGGTAAAGGTACTAGCAAGACCTCCATATACGAATAGATCCCTAGAAATATCTCTAACGCTAAGAAGGTATTGGGGGGAATATCCCCTCAACCAACCTCGCACGACCTCGTGCTTAACTCCGATGTGAGCAGAGCCTCCTGACGTCACCAATTATACAATGGATTTGACCACTCCCTTAGTCAGACACATATGTTGAGTTTAATAGCCTTGGAGAAGTTTATTCACAAAATCTTATTCCAAGGCTCTAAATCTTAAGCTAGTTTGTGCACCCTGAAAAATAAAATTGTTTCTAATCAATTTTAAATTTATCAGCGTTACTTTTAGTGGATTTGCTTACTCAAAAGGTGCGGTCGTGAAACTGATGATGTTATTACTCAACAAGTAAAATAAATGAATATGAATGAAATGAAAAGTCCTAACTTCAATTCCCAATAAATGATAAGCTTTTCAAAATGCAACTTTGAATTTAATTCTACAATTTCAAATAAGATGCAATCTTTCCATACATGTACTAAGATCAACGATAAGAACCCAAAAGATCAAATGCCAACAACGAAAAATGTATTTTTTTTGTATTTTCAATATAATAGAATGAAAATGTAAGGACTAAATAACAACTTGATATAAAGATTCTATTGTATGTAAACGGAGACAAACCAAGTAGAATATCAAGAAGCAAACACCTAGCCCAGGATGAAAGGAAAACCAATTAAAAGAATGATTATAAAGAAAAATCGCCCGAAAAATCAACCAAAGAAAGGTTTCCTATCACTCTGCAAGCACTTAACCGTCATGATAAAGACCTAACAAGACTCAACAACCATCAAAACTTACCTAGCAAACACCAAACTCAGCAATCAAGAAAACAAGGATGATGTACGCGATTTTTCAGGAGAAAACCACGTATATATGCTCCCTACATAACGATAGCTCGCGCATGTCCATGACTATCAGGGAAACACTGAGTATATGTATTGAAACACTGTCAGGTTAAGGATAAGGCCAATAAACTCAAACTCAAAATGAATAGAGGTTGTCAAGCAATCGGATGACAAGAAACTCAAGATAAACGAGAGCAATCAAAGGAGAAAAAACACTCCAAACCCCGAAAAAAAGATTCAATCCCCATTATGGTCACCAATACTGTTACAAGGAAAATCACTCTATGGCATGGGGTAAACCACAACAGATAGAAATGAATGCAGAAATCAACTCTAATCTCAGGTATGCTATATTATAAGAAAATATGCTAACAAGACAAGATAAAGAGCCTACATCATCTAGATGTTAGATGAAGTCCACCGTTGAGCACTTGACTCAAAGCAATACACCTGTAACTTTTCCTCAACAACCAAGATACGCAAGCATACAATGATAATATATAAAGTTAGCACATATCGTAGCATAATCCATCAATATTCATAACAAATACGCCCATGGAATAAAAATTCAAATATTTGCAAGACGTTAATTGGACGAGAAAAGAGTATTTCTATTAAAATGTAATCAACATAAGTGTATGAATGACAAACTTTCGTGTTGACACATTCGGAACCAAGAAGCTAAGTCCCTTCCAGTTGGGCCTCCACCACTTCAATCCTCCACCAAAGACAAGCTCATATAAGAGATACAATGAGGTTCTCCATTAAATAGGGAAGAGCTTGGGGGATGAACAATGTGTTCAGACTTAAAAGGACAAAGGGATGCAGACTCAATATGAAGTGGATAATTTCTCCAGAGTAACTTTGCTTTCAAAGTTGAATTCTTCTCCTCTTTCTCCATAGCTTGGATATGGCCAATTTATATCCTTCAAATGGAACTAAAGGGTTGAGTCGGAACGTTTCCAGTATATGGAAGGTCAGGGATCATGGATCTCATGACGTGACATGGAAACCCGACACCATTTTTAATTTTGGGCACAAAACCCTATGTACGTGGGCTATAATGGTGCAACCCACGTATATGCATGTTGTATAGTTGTTAGGGCACGTATATGTGGAAAAATACAATTTTTAGCTTTGGGAACTGCAAAAAGGGACTTCAAGTCTGCATAGGGAAATGGAAAAGGCCTTATGAGCAAGTTGCATGGGGTGAGGCGAATCTTGCTATAACAACAAGGCACCTTGGATGGAGTCATCCCTTGGAACGTTGCGCACCCAAGGAACCCCAACTCCTCACTATATGAAGATGTATGTCTCTTCATTCATACCGATCGCCTTTCTTGCCCAATTCAAACTGTGGTGAAAGTGCACACGCCTGAGCTAAACTCCCAAGACCTTACAAGCATAACATTATAAACAATATTAATCATAAATACAATATAATTTTGCTGTACTTACAACAATGTTTTTGTTTCTAATAAAATATTTCTATATGCTTAGTAAGAAATTTTTGATGTAAGAGTGAGTTATTGATTATTAAGGTGCTCGTACTTTTATGCGACATTGTATCAAAATCATTTTGTTTAACTATCATCAATGCCTCTGAGATGATTCGAATTGCAACCAACTTATATAGATCATCAATTGCTACTCCTCTTTTCATAACTTCATTACAAGTTTCACATTTCTTATCATCAAAAATTACGAAAAAAACTTGTTTAATAATTTCTCAAATATAAATTATATTATTTTTAATACTTAGAAAATACCCTACTTTTTTGGTAATCTTGATGTATCCATATGGCATTCTCTACAAAATACTACATTTTCCATTTACTTTGTATTGTATCACCATCACCATAATCATTATGTAGATAGCATTTTATAAATTAAAAAAAATCAATCTGTTTAGAGTAACCACCGCAAGCACAAACAAAAAGAGACTTGACCATGTGTTTTCATAATTAAAATTTCCTTATGAACTAGGGTAATATTACGTAGATAAAGATGTTGCTATAATGATGGAATGGAGGAAAGTGATTTATTTGAATTCTACTATCAAGAAATCCCCATTCACGCATGATGACATCATATAGCTGACCTTCGAAAAGGATGGCCACAAATGGAGATGATATTTTTTTTTAAGAAAATTTACTCAATAAAGGGTGAAAGCATTAAAATTAGAAATTGGCTTAAATAGTTGTTTCATCGGAATGACATTCTAATCTAGTTACTAGACCACTAACCTAGCATGAATGACCTTTGTTGTTTTTGACATTGTATTAGGGCCTCTTCAAGAAAAGGAAACAAAATACCATGATTTGGAAGTCGATACAAATACAAAACCTAATAGAGCTAGGAGACTTACCAAGATTTATTTCATAATGAAAAAATAAAACAAAATGGGAAGTCGAGAAAATACAAAACCTAATAAAGTCAAGAGACTTACCAAGATTTATTTCATAATGAAAAATAAACAAAACACTATTTTGTGAGATTGTTCTAAGAAATACATTGAAAAAGTTATTGCCCAATTTTATGATAATGGGAACTTTGCCTTTCAAATATGACCCATTATTTGAAATCTTATGCCCAAACAAGTCAAGGTTGGGGTGACCCCAACAAAATCTTATAGAAGATATAGATCATGTAACCAATAAAAAGGTAGAAAGAAAGTGTTAGACATAATGATGCAGGAAATTAGGTATGTAAAAAGGTAAGAGTCCTATTTTATTATTTAAGGTCTAAATTTTGGAAAAAATATAAACTCTAGATTATGGTTTTTCAATTATGATGATATGAGTATGGGTATGAGTCATGTTTTTTTTTTTTTTTTTTACATTATCAAGTTATGAATTATGAGTTTTTGAAAAATCAAGAGTCGTAGAGAAGTGAGACATTGATTGCTTAATAGTGAAATTGTGAGGAAATGGTATCTTAAGGAAAATCAATCATGGGTGATTCAACAATTGAGATGATCATTATAAAAAACAAGTCAAGAAGAGACAATAGAGGTCAGAAACCTCCATGGAGGGTGATTTGATGAATGGGTGTAGTCACGATAAACAACTTGAATCTAAGACTGTCATCAAAGGGGTCAACCTATAAGAATCCATTGACCAAATGTAAGTGACCCTAACAGAGAGGAGGAAATTGGAAATCATCTTGGAAGATCAATCAAAGAAAAGGGCACAAAGGACGTCCCAAGAACCTTTGATGGAAGGGGACCTAATGATCAAAATCAAATTAGAGGAAGATAATGAAAATAAGCCTAGAAAAGCAATATGAGAAAAGGGGACAAAGGAAGGCCCAAGAAGTTATGATGGAAGGTGATCCAATGATCAAAGTCATATCAAAGGAAGACATCAAAAACAATTTTAGGAGATTCATTGAAGAAAAGGGGACAAGGAAAGGCCCAATAAACTCTAATGGAAGGTGATTCAACAATCAAAGTTTGATCAGAGGAAGGTCAAATAAAACATCCAAACTGAGACCAAAAAAGCCATAAAAAAAAATGAGACAAGGAAAGGCACAAAAACATCTAATTGAAAGTGATCTAATATTTAAATCCAAATTAGAAAAAACTTAGAAAAAACATCAAAATTAAGCCTAGAAGAGCTATTAGAGAAAAAGGTGGTAAGTAAAGATCCGTGAAAAAATATGATCTAATGGTCAAATTCAAAATATAGGAAGCTCATACAGGGAATCGAAAATAAGCTCAAAATATAAATAAAAAAAAACGGGACAAAGAAATTCCCAAGACTTTGGTGGAAGGTGATTTGATGGTGAAATTAAAACCATAGGAAGCTTAGTTGGCACATCAAAAATAAGATTGAAAGAGACATCAAATAAAAATACACAATGAAGATCCTAAGAAAAATCAATGAAGGGTAATCTTATGATATGATCTGATTCTAGAAAAATCTAGAATAGATATTGGAAAGCGTAAAAAAAATCCATCGCCAAAAAGTAAACATGGCTAACCCCATGAATATATGATCGGAGTTGATCTAATGAAGGTCCACAACCATGACCGAACATTATAAAGAAGGATATATGAACTATAGGAAAAAGGCAACTAAGGATCAAGAATGCTTGATAAAGGGAACCCTGCCACTACTAGATATGGGTGCAAATTATGACATCATTTTGATGTTATTATGCCACACATAATGTCAGGAGAAAAAGTAGAAAAAAATTGCAGAATGAATGGTGGGAGTCCAACAACAATTTAGCTGAGTCATAATTTTAACACAATTATAGTGCCACGTGGTAGGCTTTTCTTTCTTAAAAAAATCAAATCTCATTAGAAGACCAACACAATGGAAACATCTTAGCAATGTTTTACGCCTCTTGAAATATTTTTTAAGTATCGTAATATTGATGATGGATTATCATAATATTGTCAATATTATTATATGGGGTGAGTAGGGGTGCCTTGGTGCACATTTCGGATGTGTGGGGCCAAGGGGACTCATTCCCATTACGCTATCCCGATTGGTTGGCTAGCTTGAGGATGTGGATAGGGCCTAATTGTGCATGGAAGAGTTGCGGTGTGTATGACCCAATGAGGGCAAGGCGAGGGACTTGTTGGGACTTGGAAAAACCAAACAATGAGTCATCTTGAGTCACTTCCAAGGGGTGTGACTCTTCGCACAAATGGGAAGGTGCATATATACTTGGAAGGTGCGGACGAGTTAAGGTATCGATCATTCATCAAGCAATACAAGTGAAGCAACAAGGAACAACAAGTCGACCGAGTTGAAAAAAGTGACCAAGGTGGACCTACTATTGTGACAAGGAGCAGGGAAAATTTTAGGGGCTAAATTTCTCCCATGGGTTAATTGTTCATGCTTTTTCCCAAAAAAAGATTCACCAAATTCCATTTTTTCTAAAAATGAATTTCCTAAATTCTATAGAATAAAATTAAGTTACCTTAAAAATAGCCCAAATTTTATAGAAACTATATAAAATCCTTAGAGATTTGAATATTTTTACAAAAATATCGTCAAACGTTTTATAGTTTGCATATTAAGGACTAGTAGGATTTGCCAAGGTTTCTACATTTTAAGATAAACTTCTATCCTTAAAATCATCCATGGCAGGGAGTTGATCGTGCGAAGAAGGAAGGCAAGTTAGAAAGTCGACTTGGCCAAGTCTCTTTGTAACATTGTAATGAGTTGTGGCTTCCCTCTTGTACTTGTATTGTAACTTGTAACATCTTGTATCATTATTCTTATATGGTTGTTATATCATTATTCTTACATGGTTGTTAGGCACATCTTGGTGCCACCCAAACACATAAGTCAAGTGTCATTCTCATGTGTTGGATGTTCTATTGTATACTTGCATACTTGTGTTAGGTGTTAAGTTGCTTGAACTATCTAAGTGTGGTTGTTGACCATGGTTGGGCGTGTGCCTAGATTGTGTAACATATAAAGTTGAAGTGTATGACTTGACTCGTTGTATCTCAAGGATGGTTATGGATGTTCCTTGAGTGAAGAGGTGTAGTTTCGGTGTAGTAAGGCGTGGGCTAGTCAAACCACCGTGTCTAAGACACCATGGTGTTGCATGACTAGAGATGATGAAGCATATAGTTTTGAGCAAGACTCTTAGGTACGTGACAACCTGCCTCCCTTCCGCCTATCTTTTTAATTGTTACCTCCTTTTATCCCATTTTTTAATTGAGAAATTCATACTGCAAGTTTTACTATATTATGTTTATGTTTTAGGCAAACAACATGTTGAAGCACATAGAAAGCAATGTTTATGTAGAGGGAGTAGAAGTTAGTCATAGTTAGAGGTAGTTGGGGGAAAGTAGTTCTCTACGCTGCACTATAACTTGTGAAAGCCTTGGATACAAATGAGTCGAGACCTTGTAATAATGACACTAGCATCTAGTCCTGGGAGGGGATGGAAATTCAAGGGAGGAAGAGGACATAAGTTGGGGAGATTTAGGTGGGTTACGAGGAGAAGGAGACCAAGGAAAAGAACAATGAGTACATTTATCAATTTTACGCTCAACAATGAGATCCCTAATGAAGGCTTGATATAGGAATGTGTTGTAAAATAAGGAAACCTCATTTTTTAATATTGCTAGCAAACCAAAATTAAAATTTTAAAAGGGTACCTCATTTGTCTCATGGATTTGAAGCTAGATGTTGAGATTTGTAAAAATGTCAATATACTATTATATTGATTTCCCTAGAGATTTCTACATCGAGAACCATTGACACATGAAGTCCTGCTAATAATTGGAAGGATAGAAATGGCATCAAAGGGCCTAACAAAAATCATTCCATGTCCTGATCTGGCTAGTGATGGAATTCTTGCGAGATTGATCTAGATTCAACTTGATATAGAGTTCAAAATATGCATATTCTATCTCCCACCAAGCTTGTGGCGCATGCTCTAGTTGTAAGTCATTGATATATAGTCTGGTGGTGTTTGACATATATGGACATGTAATAAAGTAACAAAGTTACCAACTTAACAAGAACTATGACCTCAAAACGAGAACTCTAGCCCAAAAATATCATATTTTTGGGTAAAAAACACCAAAGTCAACCCCCAAATAAAAAAATGGTGTTATCGGTAGCACCATTTTTTTGGGAGGTGGTTAAAATTGCAACTTGTTTGAAATCATGCCCTTGATGTTGCGGAAAAAACCCTGAAATTGACCCTTGGATTGAAAAGTGATGCTACCAGTAGCACCACTTTTTTTTGGAGTTAAAACTATGACCTAATTGAAACATGGCCTTGACCACTAGCACAACCACAAATATGACATTCAAAATCGTCACATAAATCTGAAAGTGTTATTTTTTTTTGTATCTAACGGAATTGGTAACTGGGCAGGATTGTACTCCTGTGACACGGAATTGATTCCGACCACTACCACTATAACCTCATTGCGTACATATGCAGTCCCACGCACGGTACACACGACTTTACAAGGTTCGAACCAACAACATCACAAGGAGTGCCTTAACAATGCATTTTATTGCCAATCGATCTACACCTTCGAGACAAATCTAAAAATGTTATTACTATGATAATTTTTTTACTAATTAATTTTTTCTTTTAATAACTTACATTCAGAAAATATCTAAAATGGAAAAAAAAACACCCCTAAATAATTTATTTTTTTAAGAAAATA
>ML792306.1:220941-236396 GCA_009831015.1 Picea engelmannii | reverse complement strand
AACGTGTAGTAATGAGAAAGGACGTTATGTACCTTGGAATGATCAAGTGGAATGATAATATAAGTCTAAATATAGGTGATGAAGGGTATAATCATGGCAAAAAAATATGGGCAAAAAGGGTACAATATATGGTCCTAACACATAGGAGTGGAGGTTTTGGAATCTTTAGGGGGTGAATCTTTTTATGAAGGAATTGTGGGTAGACTAAAGTAGAAAAGGCAAGTGGGTGGGTGTGGAAGTAAACAAAACTAAACCCTATTTCTTGCATAGAACAATGAGCGAGGTGGTGAAGAGGTCCTCTTGGTTCTTAAGTGGTAGTAAGTAAATGGGTTATGGGTGCACACAAAGCCTTGATAACAACCAAAATGATAGATGAATGCGTAGCTAGGGTGGAGAATTCAAGTTGAAAAGGAAGCCAATGGTGATGATAATTTAGGTGGCTTTCTTGTGCTTATGAGAAATATACTTAGATTGTCATCACCATTGGATTCCTTTTCCACTTGATTTCTCCACCCTAGCTACTCATTCCTCAATTGTTCTAGTTATTCTCAAGGCTCTACATGCACCCATAATTGCAATACCCCAATTTTGAGTCCTCGGTTTAATAATGTAATTTGTTTATTTGATGAAAGGTTGGAGTTCCTATAAAACTGAAAGGGTCTAGAGTGCCTAGGGAAAATTTAATGCTTTGAACATTTTAATAATAAAAAGTACATTGTTGGTTGTAGGACAAACAAGGAAAATATTTATAGGGGGATATGATTCCACGAGAGAGGGGAAAATTGAGGAGCTAAGTCTTTATGCTTTGTTTTAATCAATTACCACCCATGTTGTGTTGGGGAGGGCATATGAGGGGGCGCATGAGTCTCTTGGGGATACCATGTTAGCCTTGGGGGTGATTGCATACAAAATCCCTATTCGTGGGGGTTGGTCAGTTCAATCATTCAGCAGTTGGTTCGTTCATTCACCCGTTCTTGTTTTCTTAGGGAAAAGAGGAAATGAATTGTTGAAGGAAAACAACCATGGTTTGTTGGCTATAGGGGATTAGTGGTGTATTCTAGCCATGAAATAATTTATGAGTGCATGGATGCATTGGCTTGATGAGAAACCATGTTCACAACTGTGAATCTTGAGAGTTCCAACATTGAGATTCTAGACCAGATTCATTGGAGCCCTGGAAGGAGGTGGACATCCTAAGGGACTGTGTGGCAGTGAAGGGGTTTCATTCTCTTGGGTGGTGTCGGCTGGGGAGAAGAGAGTTGGTGTACTTTGGAGTGTTCTGTGTTAGAGAGTTGGAGTGTTGAATGGTTTGGAAAGTTGAGTGTCACCTTGGAACCCGTCTTTGTGGATTCATAGCCCTGACTCAAGGTTTGCATATTGTTGAGACTTGAAACAACAATGCCTAAGGTTGGGTGGAACGTCCTTGGTTTGCAACTTGTTGGTGATTGGTTCTATCAAAGATAAGTGATCTTTGTCATGTGTTTCTCTACTTGCATAATTATTTTCTTTGTGTATTGATTACTATCTCTAAGTTATGCATTAATAATGTTCTTTCTTGTTGGTCATTGTTGTGCATGGCATATTGTTCAGTCTTTCATAGTTTAACATGAATCTTGATGACTTCATGTGTTTATTTCATGTTTATTTATTAATTTTAATTATCTGGATTTAAAATTAGTTCAAGAATAGGTTCTAGAAGTAGCATGGCCAGCCTTGGGGGTTAGGTACATTACAAATTGGTATCAAAACATCTTGAAGGGTGTTCTGGAAGTAGCATGGCCCAACCTTAGGGGCTAGGTATGTTACAGATTGGTATCAAAGTGTATTGAAGGGCGCTCTATAAGTAGCATGCCCCATCATTGGGGGTTGGGTACGTTACATATTGGTATTAAAGTTGTTGGTTTAAAACATTGGGCCTTTGAAGAGCCTGCTACATGCTAGGATAGAAGTTTTGGAAATGAATTTATTTGGCTATTGGAAAACACCAGAGGGGGAGGTTTTTTTTTTAACAGTGTCGAGATCACCCTGGAATCCGTGCTTGGGAAATTCCTCATGGCCCTAGAATTCCAGTGAGCTCTTCCCTTTGCGATCTAAGCATCCAAATAAATAATTTCAAAGCAAGAAAATGGACACTCAACCACCCTTGATCTCGCCTTTGTATGGTATCTCCACCATTGATTTGTGAATGTGCCCTTTTATTTATCCCACATGCATGCAGAGGAGGGTCGAATGAAAAAATTATAAACTTAAGATGACTCCTTAATATTTGAGTGTGAAAAGAGAGTCATGGAACCTTGTGGGTATGCACGCAACATAAAATTTTGGCTATGATACCTCAGTGGCTCAGTGGTCGAACCAAAACGAATTCAAGAACATCAATGTGTGGAAGTTGCGTCGGTGGGTCAATGCCCTAGTGATCGGACCAGACCAGAGTCATGAACATAAGTATATGGGAGTTGAGCCTGGTGGGATGGTGGACCGGAGGTCGATGCCACGTTGACACCATGTCATCTAGCACACATGGAATGGGTCCATGTGGAATTCATGTCAAATGGGAAGACTTCAACAAAAGGAAAAGTTGGTCAATGATTGGTGCCACGTGTAGTGTTGTGGTTATCCCACGTGTCACTAGGATAGGGTTCCATGTGTCTAGGTGTCACTTGGACCACCTACCCCAACACCTTTAAGTGTCGATCGTTGAATCTAATGTGGAAAGATATCAATCGTCGTTCTTTGAGAATAATCTCATGAGGGAGTTATTCGCACCAAACCCTTGGACCCCCGTGAGTTCCCAAGTCCCATTCCCTAGTTGAAATCCAGTGGCTCAGCAGGGCGGTGCCTCGGTGAACCAATGGACTGAACTAACTCTGGATCGCCTTGTTAGATGGAGTTACGTGAAGTTCCAATCCCCCATTGGGTTGGTGACCCAAGACCAAAACCCCTTATTAGGAATTATGGTATGAAAACTTGCAAGGATTACCCAGTGGGTTGATGCCTAGTGGGTCAGTGGGACGATGGGCCCATATCGGACCCCCGTGAGTTTCCAAGCCCTGTTTCAGTGTTGACATCCTAATATTCCAGTAGGTAAAAGGCCACGTGAGCTACCATGTCAGTTCCATGTGAGCAATCGTGTCATATGCCATATCATCCAACACACATGGAAAGGTTCCACATGGAGGCCACGTCAACTTGAAAGATCTCTACAGAAGGGAGGATTCCCTAAAATTTCATAAGGGCATAACTTTTTTCTCTGAGCTAAAAATCGAGAAATTGAGTAGTCGTTGGAAAGATCTCAAATAAAGGAATCCAATTATGCACCCAAAAAAATGTTCTGAGTAGTAGTAATCATAGTAAACTGGGAAGAATATGACTGGTGGCCTTAAGGAAGAAAAAACTATATAAATTCTTGTAGTCCTTTTTCCAAAAATGTGTATACATGTTTATTCTTTTATCTAACATAAATTGTGTTGCATGCACATGTTCTTGCATAATTAGGGGTATAAACATATCAATTCAAGCTAATAATGTGTATTCTAGAAATGGAGGAAGGAGAGGAATCCTTCAATCTTGAACAAGAATCCAAAGGTCGGAATATCAATGTAGGAAATGATGAGACAAAATCTAATGGTCACATGAGCATAGTGGAGCCAATAACATTAATAGAGACTGTGAGAAGCTTGAAAATAGAAGTGTAGAGTTACAAAGAATATAATGAGAAGATGATGAAAGAATAGAATCAAATAAATTATCAAATGATGCAAATATTGAATTAGTTGCAGAGGCAATCAAAGAATGGATCAGGCTTAAGATAGAAGGAATAAGGTAGACAACATAAAAGAAGAGATAATTACAGAAGGGTCAGTCATTCAATAAGGGATAATAGAACTCATAGACATCACTCACCTCCTTACTCAGCTATGAAGTATTATGTATCTGAGGATTCAAGAAGCAGTCCAAAAGTGTTTCATGTCAGACATCAAAGAAGATGACATGAGTGGGATTATTTGCGAGGAGAGTCGAGGAATCTTAAACCACCATATTTTTATTTTGAAAGAGAAGAGGAAGACTATGTTGAAGCTTATTTGCTTGGAATCAGGAAGTATTTCCAGTTTCAAAACTACTCATCTAATCTAGAAGCCATAATTTCCACCTACCATTTGCATGGAAAAGTTGTTATGTGGTGGGATCAATTGAAGCAAATTGAGCACATCAATGAGAACAAGATCACTTGGAAGCAATTCAAGAGATATTTTCAGAAAGAATATCTTTTAGAAAACTACTATGATAAGAATATGAAATAGTTCTTTGAACTCAAGTTGGGGAGAGTTAACATGGGAGAATATGAAAAGAAGTTCTTAGGATTGTTGAAGTATGTGAGATTTATCAAGGATGAGAAGGTAAAGATACATAGGTTTTTCCTAGAACTTTGAAAAAACTAATTAGAAATGATAAGTACTTTTATGATCAAGAAAAGGGTAGAGAATCTTTGCAAAAGTATTGTAATGATAAGAAGAAGGAGAATTATGATCAAAGAAGGAATGGATTCAAACCTCCTTTCAACAGAAACAACCTTGGTAAAATTCAACAAGACCAGTTCGCTAAGGATGAATCCAAGAGAGAAGACTCCTTGGGAAAAAGGGGAAGACCACCAATCAAATGTTAGGGGTGTAAATAGGATCACATGTATAAGGATTTCCCTCACAAAGAAGACAAAATGACAACCATGCACAACATCCAAGAGGCTACTACAGTAGAAGACATGGGCATAAGTATCCAAGAATATATGTAGCCTTATAAGATCGACAAGAAGAATATCAATCCCATATGATCAAAGTGGAAGGTAAGATCATTAATCATCATATTGTTGTTTTAATTGACTCAAGAGAGAGTCATTGTTACATTGATCCTAAAGTAGTGGACAGGTACATTTGGAAAAAATTAAGCTTGAAAAATCAAGTTTGGTTCAGCTATCCATTGGAACCAAAAGAAGGATCATTAAGACAGTCACAGGCTATCCAATAAATTTGATTGGAGTAAATGCAATTGTTGATATGAATCTCATACCAATAGGATCTTATGATATCCTAATCGATATGGATTGGTTGGAAAAGCATCGTGATGTCCTAGATTTCCATAACAAGACATTTATATGTCTTGATGAAGAAAGAAAACAAAGCATTGTAAAAAGAATTATGAGGCCCATTTCTATAAGAGAGATTCCAGACTTACAGTTGAAGAGATATTTCAGGAAAGGTTTTCAATTGTATGCAACACATGTAGAAGAACCAGAAAAGACAAAAGGGCCAACCCTTGAATACTTTTCAGTATTGCAAGAGTTTGAAGATGTATTCCAAGAAATACTCGGATTATCATCGAAGAGGGAGATAGTTTTCTCTATTGACTTAGTACCAGGAGTTGCCCCAATATCAAAAAATCCTTATAGAATGAGTACACCATAAGTAAAATAATTGCAAATGTAGTTTGAAGAACTGTTGAGAAAAGGGTACATATGCCCAAGTGTTTCACCTTGGGGAGCCCTAATACTCTTTGTTAAAAAGAAGGATGGAATATTGAGGCTGTGTATTGAATTTAGACAACTGAATAAAACCACTATGAAGAAAAAATACCCTCTACCCAGAATTGATGACCTCTTTGATGAGCTAAGAGGAGCAAAGATATTTTCAAAAATAGACTTGAGATCAGGATACCATCAGGTAAGAATCAAGGAAGAAGACATAAGTAAGACAACCTTTAGAACCAAGTATGGACATTATGAAGTTGTAGTGGTGCCATTTGGACTAATCAATGCACCAATTGTCTTTATGTTCTTAATGAATGGAATATTCAGAAATTATTTGGATAAGTTTGTCATTGTATTCTTGGATGACATACTTATTTGTTCTAAGTCTAAGGAAGAGCATAAGCATCACTTAAGGTTGGTGTTGCAAGTACTAATGGAACGTCAGATTTATGCCAAGATAAGAAAGTGTTATTTATACCAAGAACAGATCCATTATTTGGGGCACATTTTCCAGAAGAATGTATAGTAGTAGATCTGGAGAAGATTGAAGCCATTAGAGAGTGGTCAGCACCAAAGAATATTTCAGAAGTTAGATATTTTATGGGATTATCCGGATACTACATGAGATTTATAAAAGGGTTCTCGAAGATTTATAATCCCAACACTTCTTTACAAAATAAGGGAACTAAATTTGAATGGACAACAAAGTGTGAAGAAAATTTTGATTTGTTGAAGGAATTACTTAATAGTGCATTTTTTTTTAATATTGCTAACCCAAATGAAAATTTTGTAGTTTGTATAGATGCATGCAAAGAAGGACTTGGTGGAGTCCTCACCCAAAATGGACATTCCATTAGTTATGAGTCTAGAGAGCTTAAATAACATGAGAGGAACTATGCCACACATGATTTGGAGCTTGCTACCATAGTTCATTCCTTGAATATGTGGAGGCATTATTTAATGGGGAAGAAATTTGAACTAAGGATAGACCATAGTGGTCTGACATACCTTTTTAAGAAACCCACTTTGAATGTAAGATAGACAAGATGAATGGAACTTTTAAGTGAGTATGATTTTGACATTAAGCATATCAAGGGAAATGAAAACAAAGTGGTTGATGCATTCAGAAGAAGGGTACATATTATGCATGCTACAACCATTAGTATGCATCAGTCGGATTTAAAGAGTAGAATTTTAGATGCCGTTGTTACATATAAGCATTACCTACAAGTAAAAGAGAATTCACATCAAGAGAATGTACAAAATAAATTCAAAGGGTATGAGATTAAAGAGGATGTATTATTTATGCATAAGAACAGAGTTTAAGTTCCTAGTTCCGGAGAACTTAGGAACTTGGTGTTAAGGGAAATGCATAATGTTCCATATTCCAGACATCCCAGTTACCAGAAAAAATTGCAACAATAAGAAGCCAATTCTTTTGGCCTGGAATGAAGAAGGATGTTGTTGATTACATTGCCAGATGTATGGAATGTCAGAGAGTGAAATTTGAGCATAGACACACAGTGGGTTTGCTACAACCATTGTCAATTCCAGAGAAGAAATCGGTAGTGGTAACCATTTATTTTATCACTATGTTTCCCAAGACAACAAGGAAACATGATTCAATAATGGTATTTGTTGATAAATTGACAAAGGTTTATCATTTCGTTCCTGTGAAAATGACTCATACAACAACTAATACTGCAGAAATTTACATGAGGGAGATTGCTAGGTTGCATGGAATTCCTAAGGAAATTGTCTCAAAAAGATATACAAATTTTACTTCAAAATTTTGGAGGGGATTGTTTAAAAGATTTGGTACAAATATGAACTTTAGTACAACATACCATCCACAATCAGATGGGCAGACATAGAGGGTAAACCAAGTAATTGTAGACATGTTGAGATTGTATGTGATGGATAATCCATCCAAGTGGGAAGATTATTTGCATTTGGTTGAGTTTTCCCACAATAATGGGTACCGAGATTCATTGAAGATGGACAGATTTGAAGCTTTGTATGGTAGAAAATTCAATACTCCAGTGACTTGCGACAACCCAATAGACAAAGTGCTACTTGGGTCAGAATTGCTCAATGACATGGAAGACCGAATGGTTAAAATTAAACAGAATTTGAAGGCAACACAAGATAGACAAAAGAGTTATGTAGATAAGAGAAGGACATCTAGAGAATTTAAAGTGGGAGAGCATGTTCTTTTGAAAGTGAATCCCTAGAAGAGTTCATTAAATTTGGGAAGTTGTACAAAGGTAGCAGCCAGATTCTATGGTCCATTTGAGATATTGGACATAATAGGGTAGTTGCATACATGCTTACATTGTCTACTTCCATGAATGTGCATAATGTATTTCATGTCTCTTTGCTAAAAAATTATGTACATGATCCTAACCATGTTATTGACTGGAATTTGATTCAGTTGGAGCCAGAGGGAGACTTTCAAGTCTAGCTAGTGTGCATATTGGACATAAAATTCAAAGTGCTTTGTAATCAAGTCATAGAACTAGTAAAAGTTCAGTGGAATTGGTACAATCCTGAAGATGCTACTTGAGAGCATGAACATGCCATGTGGGAAGAGTACTTCCGACTTTTTGAAGAATTTTTAAATTTTATTTTCTATTTTGTATATGCATTGAGGACAGTGCCAAAATAAGGAGGAAGGGAATGTAATACCTCGGTTTAATATTGTAGTTTGTTTATTTTATGAAATGTCAGAGTGCCTATAAATCTAAAAAGGGTTGGAGTTCCTAGGAAAAATGTAATGCTTTGAACATTTTAATAATAAAAAGTAAATTGTTGGTTATGTGATGGACAAGGACGAGAGTTATAGGGGGCTATGATTCCATGAGAGAGGGGGAAACATAGGAGCTAAGTATTTATCCTTTTTTTTTATTAATTATCACCCATGTTGTGTTGGGGGGGAATAAGAGGGGGTGCATGAGTCTCTCAGGGAGACCACACTGGACTTGGGGGAACTTGGATACAAAATACATGTTCTTGATTTTCTTGGGGATTGGTCGGTTCAATCATTCAACCGTTGGTTTGTTCATTCACTCGTTTTTGTTTTCCTGGGGGAAAGAGGAAACAAATTGTTAAGGGAAAACAACCATGGTTGGTTGGCTGTAAGGAATTATTGTTTTATACTAGCCTTAAAATAATTCATGAGTGCATGGATGCATTGACATGAAGAGAGACCTTGTTCACAGTTGTGAATCTTGAGAGTTATAACATTGATATGCTAGACCAGATTCATTAGAGCCCTAGAAGGAGGTGGAAAACCTGAGGGACTGCGTGACACAATGAAGGGGGTTGATTTTCTTGGGTGGTGTAGGCTTGGGGGAATATAGTTGTTGTGATTTCGATTGATGTGTGTTGAGCTTGAGTGTTGACTGGTTTGTGAAGCTGAGTGTCACCCTGGAACCCTTCCTTGTGGATTCATAGCCCTAGCTCGGGGCTGGCCTGTTGTTGAGACTTGAAACAATAGTGCCTAAGGTTGGGTGTAACATCCTTGGTCTGGAGCTAGTTGGTGATTGGTTTTATGAAAAATAAGTGTTCTTTGTCATGTGTTTCTCTACTTGCATAATTATTTCCATTGTGTATTGATTATTATCTCTGAGTTATGCATTAATAATGTGCTTGCTTGTTGGTCATTGTTGTGCATGGCATATTGTTCATTCTTTCATAGTTTAACATGAATATTGATGACTGCATGTGTTTATTTCATGTTTCTTTATTAATTTTAATTATTTGGATTCAAAATGATGTCCTAGATTTCCATAAAAAGCATCATGATGTCCTAGATTTCCATAAAAAGCATCATGATGTCCTAGATTGTCATAACACGACATGTATATGTCTTGATGAAGAAGGAAAACAAAGCATTGTGAAAATAATTCCGAGACCTATTTCTATAAGAGAGATTCCAGCCTTACAGTTGAAGAGATATTTTAGGAAAGGTTTTCAATTGTATGCAGCGCATGTAGAAGAACCAGAAAAGACAAAAGGGCCAAACCTTGAATACTTTTCAATATTGCAAGAGTTTGAAGATGTATTCCAAGAAATACTAGGATTTCCATTGAAGAGGGAAATAGTTTTTTCTATTGACTTAGTACTAGGAGTTGCCCCACTATCAAAAAATCCTTATAGAATGAGTACACCATAAGTAAAAGAATTATAAATGTAGTTGGAAGAACTGTTGAGAAAATGGTACATACACCCAAGTGTTTCACCTTGGGGGGCCCTAGTACTCTTTGTTAAAAATAAGGATGGAACATTGAGGTTGTGTATTGAATTTAGACAGTTGAATAAAGCCATTATGAAGAAAAAATATCATCTACCAAGAATTGATGACCTCTTTGATGAGCTAAGAGGAGCAAAGATATTTTCAAAAATAGACTTGAGATCAGGATATCATCATGTAAGAATCAAGGAAGAAGACATCAGTAAGACAACCTTTAGAGCCAGGTATGGACATTATGAATTTGTAGTGGTGCCATTTGGACTAACCAATGCACCAATTGTCTTTATGTGCTTAGTGAATGGAATATTCAGAAATTATTTGTGTAAGTTTGTCATTGTATTCTTGGATGACATACTTATATGTTCTAAGTTTGAGTAAGAGCATGAGCATCACTTAAGGTTGGTGTTGCAAGTACTAAGGGAGCTTCAGCTTTATGCCAAGCTAAGCAAGTGTTATTTCTACCAAGAATAGATCCATTATTTGGGGCACATTTTTTTAGAAGAAGGTATAGTAGTAGATCTGGAAAGATTGAAGCCATTAGAGAGCGGCCAACACCAAAGAACGTTTCATAAGTTAGATCTTTTATGGGATTATCCAAATACTACATGAGATTTATAAAAGGGTTCTCTAAGATTTCTCATCCCATCACTTCTTTACAAAATAAGGGAACTAAATTTGAATGGACAACAAAGTGTGAAGAAAATTTTAATTTGTTGAAGGAATTACTTACTAGTGCACCTGTTTTGAATATTGCTAACCCAAATGAAAATTGTGTAGTTTGTATAGATGGATGCAAAGAAGGACTTGGTGGAGTCCTTGCCCAAAATGGACATGCCATTAGTTATGAGTCTAGAAAGCTTAAATAACATGAGAGGAAATATTCCACACATGATTTGGAGCTTGCTACCATAGTTCATTCCTTGAATATGTGGAGGCATTATTTAATAGGGAATAAATTTGGACTAAGGACAGACCATAGTGGTCCAAAGTACCTTTTTGAGAAACCCACTTTGAATGCCAGAAAGACAAAATCACTGGAACTTTTAAGTGAGTATGATTTTGACATCAAGAATATCAAGGGAAATGAAAATAAAGTGGTCGATGCACTCAACAAAAGGGTACATATTATGCATGCTACAACCATTAGTATGCATCAGTCCAATTTAAAGAGTAGAATTTTAGATGTTGTTGTTACATATAAACATTACCTACAAGTAAAAGAGAATTTACATCAAGAGAATGTACAACAGAAATTCAAAGGGAATGAGATTAAAGAGGATGAATTACTTATGCATAAGAACATAGTTAATGTTCCTAGTTCCGAAGAACTTATGAACTTTCAACTTGGTGTTAAGGGAAATGCATAATGTTTTGTATTCCAGACATCCTAGTTACCATAAAACAATTGCAACGGTAAGAAGCCAATTATTTTGTCATGGAATGAAGAAGGATGTTTTTTATTACATTGCCAGATGTATGGAACGTCAGAGGGTGAAAGTTGAGCATAGACACCCAGCGGGTTTGCTACATCCATTGCCAATTCCAGAGAAGAAATGGGAAGCGGTAACCAATTATTTTATCACTATGTTTCCCAGTACAACAAGGAAACATGATTCAATAATGGTATTTGTTGATAAATTGATAAAAGTTTCTCATTTCGTTCTTGTGAAAATGACTCATAAAACAACTAATATTGTAGAAATTTACATGAGGGAGATTTCTAGGTTGCATGTAATTCCTAAAGAAATTGTCTCGAAAAGATATAAAAATTTTACTTCAAACTTTTGGAGGGAATTGTTTAAAGGATTTGGTACAAATATAAACTTTAGTACAACATACCATCCAAATTTAGATGGGTAGACAAAGAGGGTAAACCAAGTAATCGTAGACATGTTGAGAATGTATGTGATGGATAAGCTATCCAAGTGGGAAGATTATTTGCATTTGGTTGAGTTTTCCTACAATAATGGGTACCAATCTACATTGAAGATGGGCAGATTTGAAGCTTTGTATGGTAGAAAATTCAATACTCTAGTGACTTGGGACAACCCAGCAAATAGAGTGGTACTTGGGTCGGAATTTATCAAGGACATGGAAGACCGGATGGTTAAAATTAAACAAAATTTGAAGGCAGCACAAGATAGAAAAAAGAGTTATGTATATAAGAGCAGGACATCTAGAGAATTTAAAGTGGGAGAGCATGTTGTTTTGAAAGTGACTCCCAAGAAGAGTTCATTGAATTTGGGAAGTTGTACAAAGGTAGCAACCAAGTTCTGTGGTCTTTTTGAGATATTGAACGTAATAGGGCTAGTTGCATACATGCTTACATTGTCTACTTCCATGAATGTGCATAATGTATTTCATGGCTCTTTGATAAAAAAAATGTGTGCATGATCATAACCATGTTATTGATTAGCATTTGACTCAGGTGGAGCCAGAGGGAGACTTTCAGGTCTATATAGTGTGCATATTCGACATAAAAGTCAAAATTCTCTAAAATCAAGTCATAGAACTGGTAAAAGTTCATTGGACCTGTTACAATCTTGAAGATGCTACTTAGAAGAATGAAGATTCCACGTGGGAAGAGAACCTGTGACTTTTTGAAGAATTTTTAAATTTTATTTTATGTTTTGTATATGTACTGAGGAAAATTCCAAAAGAAGGAGGAAGGGAATGTAATACCTCGGTTTTAAGTCATCAGTTTAATATTGTAATTTGTTTATTTGATGAAATGTTGGAGTGCCTATAAAACTAAAAAGGGTTGGAGTTCCTAGGAAAAATGTAATGCTTTGAACATTTTAATAATAAAAAGTACATTGTTGGTTATAGGATTGACAAGAACAAGAGTTATAGGGGGATATGATTCCACGAGAGATGGGGAAACAAAGGAGCTAAGTATTTATCCTTTGTTTTAATTAATTATCACCCATGTTGTGTTGGTGGGGGGGAATATGAGTGGGTGCATGAGTCTTTTGGGGAGACCACGCTAGCCTTGGGGACAATTGGATACAAAATCCATGTTCTTTATTTTCTTGGGAATTGGTCGGTTCAATCATTCAATAGTTGGTTTGTTCATTCACTCATTCTTGTTTTCCCGGGGAAAAGAGGAAACAGATTGTTGAAGGACAACAACCATGGTTGGTTAGTTGTAGGGAATTATTGTTGTATTCTAGCCATGAAATAATTCATGAGTGCATGGATGCATTGGCATGATGACAAACCTTGTTCACAACTATGAATCCCGAGAGTTCTAGCATTGAGATGTTAGACCAGATGCATTAGATCCCTGGAAGGTGGAAAACCTGAGGGACTATGTGGCAATGAAGGAGGTTCATTTTCTTGGGTGGTGCAGGCTGGGGAGAAGAGAGTTGGTGTGATTTCGATTGATGTGTGTTGAGAAACCTTTGAGAGATGGAGTGTTGACTAGTTTGTGAAGTTGAGTGTCACCCTGGAACCTTTCCTTGTGGATTCATAGCCCTAGCTCGGGGCTGACCTATTGTTGATACTTGGAACAACAGTGCCTAAGGTTGGGTGTAACATTCTTGGTCTGGAGCCAGTTGGTGATTGGTTTTATCAAAGATAAGTGCTCTTTGTCATGTGTTTCTCTACTTGCATAATTATTTCCATTGTATATTGATTATTATCTCCAAGTTATGGATTATTAATGTGCTTGCTTGTTGGTCATTGTTGTGCATGGAATATTGTTCATTCTTTCATATTTTAACATGAATATTGATGATTGTATGTGTTTATTTCATGCTTCTTTATTAATTTTAATTACTGGATTCAAAATCAGTTCAAGAAGAGGTTCTAGAAGTAGTGTTTCCATCCTTGGGGGATGGGTACACTACAGATTGGTATCAGAGCATATTAAAGGGTGTTCTGGAAGTAGTGCGGCCCAACATTCGGGGATAGGTACATTATAGATTGGTATCAAAGAATCTTTAAGGGCGTTTTGGAAGTATTGTGGCCCAGCCTTGTGGGTTGGGTACATTAAAATAACCCATTTAATTGTTGCTAAATAAGATCCAAGAGGACCTATCCATGATGTCAGTCATTGATCTCTACTAGGACTAGGGTTTATTTTTGTTTACATTCACACTCACCCATTTTCCTTTTCCACTTTAGTCTACCCACAATGCCTTCATAAAAGGATTTGTCCTTTAAATATTCCAAAACCTCCACTGCAATGTTGGCCTTGGAGAATGCACTATTAAGGAACGAGTGTTCTTACACCCTTGTGTTGGTGCCTCCCCCTATTTGTTAGACACTTGTTTTTCTCTTACCAATTATGGTGGCCAAATGCATGGAAAGCTACTAGATCCTTAGATCCACAACCCCATATCATTCTTTAATGCTTGTCTAGATATGCCTAACTCCACTAAACTACAAATTTATCACTACATACTTTAATACATGCCCAATATGCATGACACCACAATTCTATTGGTTAATGATTATTGTTTTAAAAAATCTAATTTTTTTGGTGTATGTATCAACAAAGAATGCCCATACCCTATTTCACCTTATCACACTAGTAATTGTGTATCTTCTTTAACATGATTTGAAGACTTAGTTCAGATTCATGTAGTTTTTGTCATATTTTAAATTGACTTTATGTACTTTACCTTTCAGACAAAATTTCTATTGTGCATTAAAGAATAGACCTCCTCCTTCTGAATGTACACTTATCAAATATTTATTGGTATTACGGGCTATTGGATATACTCTTTGGTTATAGTGGGAGCCAATAGGTTTGATCTTAGGCCTAGCCCAAATCACTCTAATGAATTATTGAATCTCCGTGATTAAAAATATATATACACTTATCAAGTACATCATACTACGTACCAATACCATCATTGAAATATTTATACCTTAGATTTTGAATGCATGTTTTACACATGAGTAAGATGTTATTAAATATTATTAATGGAACTATGGTAAAAATAGCATGGTGTATTGTAACCCCCTTTTAATTACAAGAGTAAGTCAACGTATTCATTATAAATTGCACAATGTGTAAATACGACTGCACAACGTATAAATGTGATCGACCACAATGATGACATGTGGCCAGATAGGGTAAGAGAACATATGTTGTCAAGCAAACTCTGATTTCTATTGACATGGAAACGAATGCAACAAATCATCCTTGGAGCATCTCTACTCACACCAAGTACGTGTTCCAAGTTGGATAACTAAATCAACGCAACTGTGGTGGGGTTAATTCACAAGTTACATTTATTTCCATAATATATCCCACACTACAATAGCCCATTCTTGTGATCTCAAGACTTAAATTTTAGATATAATTAATCAACGAAAATGACTCTTGGTTTTGCTAGTCGCTTATATGAGCAATCTACATTTTGACTTCCATATTTCAGTTTCTAGTTTCTACAAATAATTTCTTAACTACACGGTATGTTGTTATCACAACCAGATCATCATGACTCTAGCCGATAGTTCTTCTCTACTCACCCATCTTCTATAAAAAATTATTTTCATGATATGATCATGTTTAATCACAACGAGATCAACTTATGATTACCACTACTAACCACCATCTAGGTATTGATTTTCAAGTTCATTGTGAACTATCAAACCATAGCCATGCAAAGCTACATGCATTCACAATGGACAACAAAGATACATATCGAGCTTATTTATTTTTTA
>ML792306.1:199603-220891 GCA_009831015.1 Picea engelmannii | reverse complement strand
AATTATAATCAAATATATATTTATATTTATATTTATTTATCTTTCAGCTTGTTGGAACATACCTTTACCAATATTATCATGATAAAAAAACCTTTTAAACTTGTCCATATTGACTCTAATATCAAATTCATTATAACCTCTAACATGAATGCAATAATATCTCGTTTTGAATTATTTAATGATGTACAAATATCATAAATGTTTTACAACCAACATATGCTAACATAAATGTTTTGTAACCAACATATGCCAAAATAGAACATCCCATATATACGCATAAGTCTATCTAACAATAAAAGTTCCAAGACTCAAGGGATATATAAACCCAACATAAAATATATGTATGCATAATAGAGATAGAAGAATGTGAAGAAACAAAATGTGTAGGTCTATGAGACACCCATGATAGAGGTTCACCCCCATTGAGTTCGAGATGTTTTGGATTTTTCTAAGTTAAGAGTTTCCTACTAGGTACTGGCTTGCGAGTTGTTGGCACTAGTTTAGGGATTATAGTGGTAGCCAGTCGGATTTTAACCTGGGCCTTGCTTAAGTAATTCCAGTCAGTTACCAATTCCTCTAGATATATTAAAAAAAAAGACATCAAAGCTAGCGTACACTAAGAGATCTCATATATGTTAGAGGGTCAAGATTATCTAGGTTAGACTCATCAAACATGGACTAGGATCTATCCATCATCATTTTAATGCTTGGGACATTTTGCTATCTAAATATCTAAGATAAATTCGTATAACTTATCACTCATGAGTTAGAGGGAGGAGTATCCATCTATGATACTCTTGATTTTTACTCCTACATGTATTTGCACTCTTAAACCAAGCAACATGATTTATAGTGAAGGCTATTTTTGAACCTATGCTAACCATGTTGAACTATCAAGAGTTAACCTCCATATCAACCCAAGTCATAGTGTAAGGAGACAACCCTTAGTAATGTAGTAATTGCTTGAGATGCACCAACTATGGGTACGGATTACCTACTTGCACTTGGATCTACAAGTGCAGGTTTGGTAGAAATTATATGTGTATCACAGCAAGTGAATCATTTAAATGAGAAGTGCAAAGAAATTTTGAATTGTTTAAGAAGGTGAAAAAGAATCATATCACGTTTTTTTTCCAAATTTTAGCAAGGTGTTCCTAGTTTACTATGATGCATGTGGGAAAGCGATTAGAGTTGTATTGAGTCAAAAAGTAGTCTTGTTCTTTTTTCTTGGATTAGAATATGGATGATTTTAAAATATAATATAATTCTTATTATCAATAATTGTATGCAATTATTTAAGCATTAAAAACTTAACAGTATTACTTGTAAGAAGTAGAATTTTTCTTATAAGTTCATCTTCAAACATTGAAGTTATTAAAAAAAAAAATCAAATGAATTTACTAAGATATGTGAATTAGGTACAATTATTGAGAATTTACCCTTGACGTTGAAACATAGATAAGGAATATCAAACTCATTATCATATGCTTAATTGGAAGCATAGATTTGTTAACCGATATGTCATTAGAAGAATTTATACTTGATGTTGAAGCATAGCTAAGGAATACCAAACTCATTATCATATGCTTTGATTTGATTAGAAGCATAGATTTGTTAACCAATATGTCAATAAAAGTGATAGGATTAAAAAACATGTAAGAGTTATATGAGGAAGATGCATATTTTCCAATAACTTGGAATGATTTTTTTTAGGAGCCTGGGAGGTGATATGAGATAGCATATGTTTAACTATTTTCTTTATGAGGGATTTTTATTCTAAAAATAAAAATTGCATATTTTAAGAGGTTTATAATGGAGAGTTTCATATGAGAGTTGCATTTTGAATGTTTTGGATGTCATTATTAGTTGAGTAGAATTAGGTGATTTATAGAGAAGACATACTACACTCTAGAAATCACAACGGATGTAAGAATATGGGTTGAATTGTTGGCTCGCTTCACACTTGAACATGCCCTTCTTAACACTGGGGGGTTAATACCCAATGTTCTTCCATATTTTACCAACAAATAACTCAAGGCATCGACATATCAATATTCAACCAAGGATGAAGAAGGTCTCACCCGATGCGCCATGAGGATCACAAAGACCATCTGGTCTTGTGTCAGTGATGAAGGGTTAAATACACTATAATCCATTCGGTTCAGTGTTCATAATTTCAATTGATTTACAATTAATCATTAACATCATGCAACATCAACACAAGCATTCATCTGACATAAGAACAATACAACATAGAACAAAAATCACTACAACTTTATTATGTTTAATCAACCATCACAAACTCACATTAAGCAATTCATCAGTTGACAACAACAAAGCCTTGTTCTCTCATACATTTTCCCAGTATTATATTACATAGTGCCAAGTGCATTCTTCCGACTCCATAGATATAACTGACTCATAATTACAACTAGATACATTACAATTCTACACATGCTCAGAGAGAACTCAAGGACAATCACAACAACTCCCAATTGTGGGATAACTATCTCATACAACTAGATACATTACAATTCTACACATGCTCAGAGCGAACTCAAGGACAATCACAACAACTCCCAATTGTGGGATAACTATCTCAACCATAGAATAATGAACCATTTCTTTGTCGTCCTTGCTTCATTTTATTTCCTTCTCTCCTTCGGCGCTCAGTTGCTTTCGGTTTTTCTCCACTCTATCTATTGACTGCCAGTTCCATATGTTTCTGTCACCCGCATGGATTCCATGTAATCTTTTTGGAATCATGGAAATCTCAACTATATTGATAGCTCATCTTCTTACTTCTCTATGATCCCTCATGCTGCCTGTAGTAATCATTCGAGGATATTTCCTGAAGATTGTTTTCCTGATTTCAGTGTGCATGCGGTGTCTTCTTGGTTTCTGGTGTGCATCACAAAAATCGGGTCGATGCACATTGGCAGAACTAGAACTAACACGCATTAACAAAAATTGGTTTGGCACACGTGTCTCATGTCACCCCTCAAAAAGCTGCTTGAGCACATGCAAAACTGAAATAGGTGAGCACATCTTAGTTTTTTTTCACACGTGATATTTTACCCAAAATTTTGGGTGCCAACAGACCCCTGCCACTACTATTTGTCTCATCCTAGAGCCAATTTCCTCATTAATTCACTGATGCGGTGGATGGAACTATGTTCCTAAGTTCTTGCACGAACTCATTGAATTGGTGATTAGGTTCATTGAGGTTGTCATGAAGTTCTTGAGTGAGTTAAAAAATCACATCTACATCAGTTGTTGTGACCTGAGGGGCAGTCAGATCCATTGTTTCCATTTTATCAATCAAGGGGCTAGAAACAACCTATGCGTCCGTCAAATAGGTATAAAAGAGTAAGGCCTTATCAGCTGCAGTAGTGATGAGCTTTGAAATGATTTATTGCTCTGCCCAGACAACAACAATTTCCTTAGTTTTAGATGCAATAGCTTCCATCACAGTTGGATGCTCTCTTGGAGTTAGAGAGGTCAAATTAATCTTTTTATGTGCAACCTCAACCTCAATTGTGTGAACTCTATCATTAATAGTAGTTGATTCTAGGGTACTTTGTAAATGGGTACACAAGTTAAAGCTATGATCGACCACCCATGAAAAGTCCTTCAATCTAGTTAGGCCATCCCCGATGGATGCTTCGGATGTTACAACCTTCCACTGTAGCTTTGTCTCCTCTAGCGTTAGCTATTGAATATGTGCACGAAATTTTGTATTATGAGATTCCAAGAGATAAATATGCTCAATAACCACTCAAATTTTCTATGGTGTCAGGATCTTAGGTTGTACCTATGCATTCTTACAATCTCTGAAGTAAGATTCGTTCAAGGCAGTGAATAATTTTGCGTGACTGGAAAGAGTGGCTTCATAATGGGCCTTAGTTGCAATATGTACAGTCACCTCAACAAGATGCAAAGTCTAGAGATCTTTTTAGGAAGCTTCAATTTCCTTTGGCACGCTTGATTCCTACTGCAAGTGGGACCTGGTGTCAACATGGATTGAGAGTTCTTGTTCAAGTTGAATACGTACATTAGCATGCTTGTGGGTGAGAGTTTGGTTTCTCTCCTCGAGGTCATAGAGCATGGTAGGGACAAAATTTTGTAGCTCGGTGGTAGGGACTTGTGAAAGGTCGAGTTCCATCTTGGCTGAGTCATAGTGGACCATGGCGAGCGAGATAACACTCAACACTCTTATTTCTCTCATTCCAGAGCATCAATGGATTGGGGATCCTATGACAGAGAGACTGGTGGTGAGGGTATAAAAACATTTTGACCTAGGGTGTCAATGTTCCTCACCATGTCAATCTGGAACGCTTGTTTTCTGGACAATTGAGCATGAAGCTCCTTCATCAATTTGGATATGTGTTGGCTAACTTGTGGAATTAGAGAGCCAACCTCCAACAACTTCATGGTACTCATGCATAAGTGTTTACCATAACCCTTTCTAGTTCATACCTTTGTCTGGAAAGAAGTTAATAGGACCTCTTCGTCAACTGGAGTCACAAGTGGTGAGGGTGGGTGGTCATCCTCGACATTGGAGTCAAGGTGGATAGGGGGATGAGCCTAAGTTTTGAAATACCACTTCTATTTTCTGACTGCATCTTCCTCTGCTTGAAACCCATCGTCGTTGTGCATGCACTCATATAACTAGGGTGACCCATAGTCCTTGGACCCCAAACTTTGTACCCTGGGTGTCGCAGCCTTTTCTCTATGCTGAGTGGAAACCTCGACTTGGCTCTGTTCTTGGGATTTCTTGGTTCTTACTTCAAATTCTTCTTGAACCTCAAAAAAATGAGAATGGTAATTAGTCGTCCACTCTGTGATACCATCCAAGATGTCCCTTTCTGTAATGTATAAGGGGAGCTTGGCCTCTGCCTTATTATTGGTTGCATGGGGAGAAATGAAAACATTATGAAAATCACATTTAAGTTTGAGAAAATATACATGCATGTCGACAAGTCATGTTGGGATGCAGACCTTCTCATCAGAGGCCACGATTAATTATGTGAGCCACTTCTAGAAGGATTCCATGATGATGGCTTGGAATTCATAGTTTTTGGAGTGTTGGACAGTCAGGAAGCGAGGGGAAATGAATAGGGGGGTGCATTCCACGTCTGCTTCATGTTTCGGTGGTGGTTTCCACAACACCATGCCTAACAGAAGGATAATCCATCCGTAATGAAATTATTTTCCCTGATCCTGAGCATCAAGGAAGTTGGTGATGAATTCATCTAGCAAGTATTGATCCCAGGCCATCTGAGTCCCTCCAATGCACCACTCCACAATGAGGATAACCCCAATATTGCATTCTTGTTTTTGGCATTTGTAGATTAGCTTGCAAGCCAATAATTGTGTGGTGAACCGAACTGTTGGGTTATTAATTTCGTGGATGAAAACCATGTTCTTCCCCTACGTGTACCAAATCGAGAGTAAACCTCCTTCTGAGTGGTGTCTTTTTCTTTAATGGTATTTGTTGGATCCTCGCCAGAAGTGGGGAGGCACAAAATCTAGTGCATCAGGTTCTAATCAATAGAGTAGGGTTGGCCCAACCATAAGTACCCCCCATGCATTCTAGTAAGGAGGAAGTGAACACATTCTTTAATCGTTGGGGCATGACCAAAATGTGGACCTTTGAGCAATGAGAGAATGCTTGATTTGTTTAGAGTCCTTTCCCATTCTCGATTCACAACTTTCTCGGTACCATCTTCTTTCTAGATGACCACTATATATTTATCGAACTGAAGTTCAGGGAACTGATTGGGGTCCCTCACGTTGTAATCAACAATTTTAGCAGGGAGACTTTATTGAACATTGGCCCTTCAAACTGTAAACTACATGGCAGCACAGGATCTGGGATCGATTGTTCCTTCATTTCTTTATATTTCATTTGTGTGTGGGGTTCGCTGGAGGAAGCCATACCAAATTGGGGGATTGTTTTTTCAAGGTATGGAAGCCTAGGCTAAGTTAGAAACTAAACTGTAGAAGTGAATTGCATGTCTATTCTTATCCTACTTATGACATAGGAGTTGCAAAAAAGGGGGAGAAGTAATGAGACACAACACTCCACTCGTCCAATAAGTAATGGAATAATAATGGTGTTTTCCATTCTGCAAGTGTGGAGTTATTGTCCAGTCCTTTTCGTGAACGGGATGGTACCCTCCCCCATCTTGGTCGTTGAAGTCATCATGTTGAATGCTAATCCGACATTGGAGCCTTAATGTCATGCTTTCCACCATTCACCATAATTGACTCCCTCTTTACTCTAAGTCGAGAAAATCATCCTCCTATCAGTTGCATTAATGACTCCACCTTTCCAAAAGTGGAGATAGTTGAATTGGTGCAACTACCTGTCATATCGACCATTATTATTGCAAATATTTTTCTTCACCGAATCTTTCAATATGATGATGATGTGGATGACTTTGTGCATGCACGAGTCATATTCTTCAGGGGGGGTGTGCATGATTCCTGCACACCCCTGCATTAGTTCACCTTTGATCAATTGGTCGCAATGACCCCTAGCAGATCATGATGTTTCCTCACACATGCCCAATCGGTTAGCTTCCGCCAAGGCAGAACTAGACTCGTCTCAGATGTATTAGGTAGCATCCACTGAATAACCATGTCTTCCGTACTCATGCACATCTCGTATGTTTTCTCAATGGGGCTGAGGAGGATTGAATGGGTGGACATTCTTTCTATTTCCACATAGGGACTAGTTATATCCATCCTATAGACATACGGCTCCCTTACTTGTCAAACAAAAAATCGATGAACTGGGGGGACATGGTTCTTTTTCAGCAGTGTGTGTTGTATTTATAAATATCTACTTCTCACCTCCCATCACTACTTGGCTATCCACCGCCTTTCACAAGAACATGTATATCGATGGATATCTACCCCCGGTCTAAATCTTTCTCTTATTGAATCTGCCATGGTTTCCCATGCATGGGGAGGTTCTTGATGCGTTTCTCACCACTACATGGGTATTCCTATTATCACTATATTAACGGTGTAGACCCGACGATGTTTGGGAATATGATGCATCTAGGAATAAACACATCCATCAAATCCAAATCATCGAACTGATAGGACCCAAACTCTTCTTTACGCACTTTATTGGTAATACGCACACATATCCTTGTCGATACTTCATAGATATTATTCTCCCACCTTCCCATGGAATCTTCTAAATTAGTGTCATACGCCTTCATGCTCCTCCCACATAGCTCTCCATCCACTGTGGGATTGACATACTATTCCCTACACCCTATGATCTTATAGATATTTTCAATAATAGATCTTTGTGCATCCTCATCCAACATCTCATTGTACCTATCCCCTTCATTGGGATCCAAAGGTGCGATCACCCATAGGGTTTCCATCTCGAACGATATATGTCGCTTCTTGATATTCAACACAACATTGTTTTCTAAGGCCCAATCAATGCCAAGTAGTTTGGGGTATGGATCAGAATCATCCATCATCTCTATCACTTCAAAATCAACCTTCAACTTGACCCCTTCTATGTTCACTTCGACTTGATCCAATTGACCTATAGGATATATTTTGTACTAATTCACCAGCCACAATTGAATGGGTGACCAAACTAAATTTGGTTTATCCATCATTTCCCATGACTTCTTCAACAGGATTTTCACATCGAAACTCAGATCCAGCATGACTCCATCCATTTCATAACCACATATTCCAGTTGTCATCTTGAACTCTCTTCCTGTGCACTTCTTCTTACTAACTTGGCACACATCTCTTTTTAGTGGGGGGGTTGATATAGTTCTATATGTCCTTTCTTCTCCCATGCAGGTTGCGAACATCTACATCAAATTTCGCACAACATCAAGATCACTTAACAATCTTAAACAACAATGCAATAAGTTACTTACTTCGTTCTTAGTGTATGTTTCTTGACCCTAGTCGCGCAATGCTTCGTCTCGCGTCGTGCTCTTCAGCTCCTCATGAACATGTTCTTCAATTTCCCTCTTTTTTTTTCATCAAAATTCCTCCTATCTGCGCACTTCTTCCAGCGACCTATGCATTGTGTGTTGTATTTCCTCTCAAACTCAAGCTTCCTCCCAATATTTCTACATCGTGCATTGTAACTCTTCTCAGGCATGGGCCTCTTTGAGTAACCGTTGCATCACTCGTTTCACTTCCTCATGGATCTAGGCCTCTTCAAGAGAACTTTGTGTCGTGTGCTACACTTCCTCATGGATCCATGCCTCTTCAAGCGACCTTTTTTTCACACTGTACATCTCTTCTCGCGCTCTTTCCACTTCTATGGCCTTATGTGCTTCGCGCGAAAACTAATTATGATGAGCAAGATCAAACTTAAGAGTGGTTTGTGTCACTTTCCTTATCTTTCCCTCCGACCTTTGACCTGGGATTTCATCCTGCTCGAATTCCATCCCTGTATTTTCTTTGTTGCAGGTTATCACTTGTACATCAAACTCATCATCCTTTTTCTTGTTCTCGTGTAGCTATGTAGTCACCAATTTGCAATGTGTCTTCTTCTTTTCCCACTTTTTCAACAAGTCAAGACAATCCTTGGTAATGTGCTCAAGGTTGTAGCAGTACCTACAGAGAGCACGCGGTTTGGTACAAAATATTGACACATGGAATATCTCTCCACAATTTAAACGAGTGGGGGGTGTACCTCCCCATCCACCATATCCTCATCTCCTGCATCATCCATATCCACCTCTGGGACCTCCTTGATATTTTCCTCTCTCAGCACCACCATTTTCACCACCCTTATGTTCTTCTTGTACCTTCATGAATACATCGTGGGTACGATATTGAATCAACTAGAGTGACCGACAATTGTTCACATCGTGTCCCGCGAACTTGCAGAATTCATAGAACAAAGTGTGATTCATCTTATGATATTTCTCTAGCATGGGCTAGTGGGTTGATACATGTCCCCATTGCCTACAAATTTCACACCATTTCATATGAGGCCCAATTGGAAATCGATTCAACACACTCGTCGCCATATAATTACCAAGTGTAGGACACTCATCCCTACAATGTTGCTTTGATCTGCACATTGTACACCATACATGCTCGCACGAGACTTTTTATTTTGCCATATCTTGCAATTGCATCGTCAGGTTGGCCAGGTGATATTGTACCTACGCCAAACTTTTCAATGTACCTCCTCCACCTGGTGTCACCTCCAAGTGCATCGTAATATCCATTGCTTATGCCTGAGTAGTAACCATTTTCTAGGTGAGCAATACTTGGATATGGGGAAGCAATATCATAATGAAGCATTCTCTATGTTGCACATTCTATATCTGGAATGTCAACCAATCCAGTAAAATATTGAACCATTGGTCATAATCCCACATGGTTTCTCCCAATTTCTACTTAATTTCCTTGATCTTTGTAATGCATTGAGATTCTGACTTATGATTTTGGAATTCCTTAAGCAGATCTCTTTTGATCTCTGGAAGAGACCTCGTTTGTCCCACTAGCACAATGGCCTTATACTTCATGTACCACATCAAGGCTTTGTCCCTGAATGTGGTCACCATTTGCACAATCTTTGATGCTTCATTTGTAATCTTCTTTACATAAAATATCGGTTCACATGTGAACCAATGTTGCTATGCATCATCTCTTCTCATCTCAGGTTACTATCTTGATTCACCATCCTTAACCTTGAACTATTTCCTTCGAACTGAATAATGGGTGTCATAGACCTTGGTATCGATACTCTTCCTAGCAAAGTAGCATTGACTTCGTCTTCTTCTTCACTTGTCAGTTCTCCTCTTGCTTATACTCCAAATGACTCATTGTCTATTGTCCTTTCTTCTTGGTTACAAATGTGTAAGGGGGGGTGGTTCAAAGTGGGGGTAACTTCATCTTCTTTTAACACTTCTCATGTGGAAACCTAAAGAGTTTCCTACTTGAAGTCATGCAAGACCATCCACTATTTATACCTTGTTTTCCCCACCACTAAGGGTTCCTTCATCTTCCTCTCCTTCCTCTACGCCTCATATTCCTATGAATTTGTGGCACTCTGCAACAACCAATGGGTTCAGACTTCGTCTTCTAGGCCCATAATACTACTACTATCGATATCTTCACTAGATACCCTACTCTCCATGCCGCACCTCTTAATAAACCTATCCTCATATGTGCTCCTCTCTTGCACATCACATTCTTCCGCACTTCTTCTCGGTGCAATCGCCTTTCTCTTCATCCTGGGTTGGACCCATCATCATGCACCCCTTGATATCTTTCTTCCACTTATTTTTTCTTCTCTCCTCTTTGACTCAACTCTTCTCATATATATTTTTTCTATCTATCTCCTTTGATCTTTTGGGTCCATATTACTCCTCACCTCATCTCAAAAAATCTTGGATTCTCCTCAATGGATCCATATCCTCTCTCACTTTTCCCTTGTCTTCTCATTCCCCCCCCAGTGCTAGGGGAGTCTACTCAACCATATTTTCAAGCTCCATGCGCATCATCTCCTTCTCTATGAAAAACATCTTTACCAAGAGTGGGATTTCTTCTAACAACCTTTTCCAAGTTCCTTCGATAAACTTCCTTTTAGCCTTGCTAAAAGAATCAATGTATTCGACAATAAACTTGATTGCATAACCTTCCTTCACCCTATCAAACCAAAAATCAATGGCTTGAGTCCACTTGTTATCTGATGTCTTCAGCCTATCAATCGTGATCTGATCCCAAACCATTGGTTCTTGGGGCCTCAAAGAAGTATTAGTAGCAGTCTACCTCTTCAACCATTCACACAATAGACAAGGAAATTCAGAAAAACAAAATTCATGCATATCAGTGTAGAGATACTTTTCCTTCCATCGTTTCACATTAACATTCATACCTTGAGTTTCCCATGGATAAAACTCATCATGTTCCTTCACAATTAACCAATCTTGAATTTCTTCTCGAGAGCTACCACCCCATTCTTTGTCTTCATCATTCCATACAAAACCTTCAGGTCCCAGCAATGGAACCATTTTTTGGCTCACTTCACACTTGTGTGCATCCTTCTTAACGCTAGGGTGTTAAGACCCAGGGTTATTCCAAATTTTACTAAAAAAACCTTATGGAATCGACATATCAATATTCAACCAATGCTGAAGAAGGTCTCACCCAACATGCCATGAGAATCACAGAGACCATCTAGTCTTGTGTTGGTGATGAAGGGTTAAATACATTGGAATCCATTTGGGTCAACATTCATACTTTCCATTGATTCAAACTTAATCATTAGCATCATGAAACATCAACACACACATTCATCTGACATAAGAATAATAAAACACAAAACAGAAATCATTGCAACTTTATTATCTTTATTTAACCATCACAAACACACATTAAGAAATTTATCAATTGACAACAACAAAGCCTTTCTCTCTCATACATTTTCCCATTATTACATTACATAGCACCAAGCACATTCTTCAAACTCCATAGATATGACCAACTGAGTTACATGCAAACACATTACAATTCTACACAATCTCAGAGGGAGCTCAGGGACAATTACAATAACTCCCAACTATGAGCTAACTATCTCAACCATAGAACAATGAACCCTTTCTTTGTTTCCATTGCTTCCTTTTATTTCCTTCTCTGCTCTGGCACTTAGTCGATTTTATTTCTGCTCCACTCACTCTGTTGACTACTAGTCCCACATGCTTATGTCATTCATATGCATTCCATGTAGTATCTTTGGAATCATGGCAATCTCAACTACCTTTCAAACTCATCTTCTTACTACTCCACAATCCCTCTTGTTTCCTATAGTAATCATTCTAGGAGATTTCTTGAAGATTCTTTTCTTGATTCTGGAGTGCATGCAATGTCTTCTTGGTTTCTGGCGCACATCAAAAAACTCAAGCTAGCACGCATTGGCATAACTAAAACTAGTGTGCATTAACAAAACTTGGTGCACAAAACTGAAATAGGCATGCACAAATTTGTTTGTGCATGTGCACACTATTTTACCCAAAACTTTGCATGCTAACATGAATGTTGGAGAATTTTCAAGGTGTTAAAGAGAGAAGCCACATTACTCCATTGTGTACACCATTACCCATACTGGAAGAACCATGGGAGGTTTTGAGCATGGATTTAGTCCTTGGATTTTCAAGACCTCAATGAGGCAAGGATTCAATATTTGTTGTGGTGAAAAAAATTTAGAATATTTTTCATTATGTTTTAAGTAGGATGACAACTGATGATGGACACATATCATTCTTTTATTTTCAAACGAGAGGTCAAAATGCATGGTTTTCCTAAGAGAATTATTCAGGATAGGGATAGTATATTTCTTGTGCATTTTTTTGAGGATAATCTCTAAGAACATGGAATGAATATTTTATTATAGGTCTTCGTATCATTCTTACATTGATAAAAAAAATTGAGGTTGTGAATATGATTTTTGGCAACTTGTTGAGATGTTTGGAAAGAATCCTAGATAATGGGATACAATACTAGTATAATATAATGATGCGGTGAATGGGTTTACATGTAAAATATTCTTTATATTGCATATGCAACATTCCAAAAAGTGGTAACATATTTATTAATCTTTCTTGAATAAATTATAGGGTATAGGGTGTGCAAATGCATATTCATTTGTAATTTTTTTTAAAGGATATACATGAGTAAGTTAGTGGAAAAATATAATGTAGTGTGTCATGTATTATAAAGAGAAATATTATTTCATTGATTTTAAATGAAGAGAAGTTGATTTCAAAGGAAGAGAGATGAAATTTCTACAGGGACATATGGTGTCTATGCATTTTAGAAATGGTAGATTTCCAAGAAAAATGTATAACATGTTGGTGTTCAATAAAATAGGACCTTGGATAATTCTAGAGAAACATTATTCTAATTCATATAAGATAGAGTTACCTACAAGTTTGGATATCTAGAGCCAATCCTTAATGTGGCATAATTGTATGATTTGTATTATGAAAGAATTACAACTAAAGAATACATGGAATAAGTTTCAAATTGAAGAAACATATTTTGTAAAATGAGAGATATGATATTGAAGAGGTTCGGGAAGATCGAGTTGGTAGGGAGACATAATGAAAGAAGTAGATGCATTACATGACTTGTCAGAAGAGAAAGCACCAATCTATGAAGCACATCCTGGCCAAATTGGGTGTACAATGATTTTTTTCCATGATCTAGCATTTGAATAAAAAGTTTAGATTTATTTACTATGAGAGTCAAATGAAATAGCATAAGTGGTGTATCAACAATACTATGCACTCAAATGATAAAATATCTAATTATAGTTTCATTTTTTCTTTCACTTTCTAGTTTAATTTTAGGATCTTAGTTGTACTTGTGATATAATTCTATCTATATCAAATTAGTTTCCAACATCCAATACTCAAACATATCGGTTTTGTGAAAATAATTTTAGTGGTTGAGTCATAGAAATAACAAGTCTCTTTTTGTTCTAACTATATCGGTTACATATAAGAACTAAGTAATAGAAAAAATTATGACAACAAATATTTCACCGACATGTCTCTCACTAATGATGTGAAGTGACACATTACTCCCCTCAACTAAGGATCTTGGCATCCTTAGAACAATAAGAGACAGGTTGAGGGAGGTTGGGTGTGGGAAAGGTAGGAAAAATAGTAATAAGAAGGATAGACTATGATGAAGAGAGAAAATGAGATATATCCAAACGAGTATAACCAACAATACCTTGAAAATAAGGAAATTTGAAAAAATAAGGAAAAAGTGAATATCAATACTTGAGTTATGTAGTGAAGAGTAGTCTTGGATTGAAAATAAGTCATATTCTTGTATATAATGTTTGGCAACATCATTATGAAGTAGTCTACAATAAGTAGGAGGTCTTTACTAGGAGAGTATTCATTAGTAACATATTCATAATTCAGTAGTAGCAAGATTCTAAAAACTAGCTTTCTACAACATTATGGATTGTTGCAGCATGCCACAAAGTCTTTAGTTGTTCATGCTTAGTTTTTTTTTTCTTTAATTTTTCCTTTTTTCTTTTATCAAAGGAAGTTCATCAAAAAAATAGTTTTTTAGATATTCTTATATCTTGTATAATCTAAGGGTTTTCGCCTCAAGATTATTTTTATTTTTCTCTAGAGAATAACCCATTAATAGGTTGGTTTTTAGGAACTTGTCCATTCTCTAACATCCTAATTGGTTTTCCTCACAAGATTTTTTTGTGTCATTTTTTTCACCCTAATGGATTTTCACCTCAAGATTTTAATTATTTTTCTCTAGAGAATAACCCATTAGTAGGTTGGTTTCCAACAACTTGTCCATCCTTTAACACCCTAATTTGTTTTCATCACAAGATTTTTCTGTGTCATTTTTTTCACCCTAATGGGTTTTCATCACAAGATTTTTCCGTGTCATTTTTTTCATGAGATGGTGGACTTCTTTCATGTATTGAAAGAAAATATTCCCTTAATAACATTATGTTTTGGATGTACTTTGGAATGTTGTAGGCCTTTTCATTATTGCTAGGTAGGGGTGGAGCTTGCAAGTATATTTGGAAGTTTTCATGAATGATTCCTTCTCAAGCAAACAAAAGGACATGAAAATAATTCAAGTTATGACAAAATAATTCATGGAATTTCTAAACTATTGGTATTCCATGTCAACATCATAAATAAGAGAAAATACATTGTCTTCATAGATGTATACATTCTCTAAGAAAATGCATGGTTTTCATTCAAATCAAATTGGCATGCCATTTTTTTACCTTTGTAGCACTATTTCTTGATTTGTTTTCTAGAACCAACTCTTCATATCCCTAAATTTGTTTTCTATAACTTTAGTGCACTATTGCAACAACTTAGTTAAAAACAACGTGTACTAGAAAGCCACTTTTAGTGCCTTGTCACAATGTCTTATCTCTTATATTCTTCTAAATTATACATCTATCAAGTCTAGAGCGATCAAATCCCTCAATGTTTTAAACTAGATCATATTAATATTGTATCTAACAAACCAAAAAATATTACATCTAGAGATAAGTTAGATAAAACCTAGTTTTATTATTAATGTGTGTTAATTTCTTTGATATGAAATCTTCATGTGATGTCAATATTACACTCACTCAATATTTCATGAAAAAACTCCATATTAAACTATAGAATGTGCCTATTGAGACACTAACATTATATCATAGAAGTAATTCAAGAACACAAAACTTATTTTAATGGAAATTTTATGAAGGAATGTGAAACATATACTATGAAATATTTGTCTTAACATAATGTTGTTTTCAATTATTTGTATTAATTTTTTCCACCCACCCCATCCAAAAACTAGTTGAAAATTAAAAAACATCAAAATATAGGTTTTGGGCACTTGAAATCAAATTTGGGAAATGTTCATTTTTTCTTCCAATTATAATTAATTCATGTCTTTGTAAATGTATTTAGATTGCCGTGGGTACAAAAATTTAATGGATTTAGTTTGTTGTGGGCACAAAAACCAATTTTCTCTTAAACTCGTCTAATCCATTCACCTTTATTTTTTCCAACGTAACTTTCATTAGAAATACATGACATTGTGAAAAGATTTAGCCATTGTTTCAAGGAGAAATCTATTGTTTGGCATAGAAAATAGAAAATAATATTAAAATACCATGTGAGTGTAGGGTGTGTTATAGCGCAAGTTGTAGGTTGGGAAAATTTCGACCCAATCTACAAAGCAAGTTCTACAACTTGGGAATATTACACCCAATGTCACCTATATGTAGGTCCCGCATTTCAAGGGTGACTAGGTCACTCTAGGGAGGCAATCCCGGTGACCCTAGGGGGATTGAGATGGAGATGGAGGAAAGTGGAAGTGAATCCCCTAGAGGTCAATTCTAAGTGGAATAAAAGGTAGGGATATATGCCTTGCAAGTCAAGTAATTGTTGCACCATAGGTATAATACTTCTCTGGATGATTGTACCTGCTTGAGACACAAGAAAAGACACTTTGAAATGATATATGTTAGTTGGATCAACAATTTAAGATTTTTGTCCCTAATTTGCAGCAATATATAACAGTATATATCACCAAGTAAATGGTATTATAAGTTTCTCAATAAATGTTAGATATCAAGTAGAAAGTACAAGAGAAAGACTAGTAAATGACTAGCTAAACTCAAGATGAGAAACCAATATTCTAGCACAAAAGATAAGGTTGTTGCAAATACTTGTCTGCAGAAAATTATATCAGCCTTATGGCTGTAACATTCAATGTATTACAACAAGAAAATCAGCCACTGAAATCCCCTCAAAAGTTTCCAAAAAGTGCGCTAAGCTAAGGAGAGTAAGTGTGCAAACTTTGAGCAAAATCCAATGGTTAATAAGAGAGTTATTCAAGCAAATGAGTTAGGGTTTATGCATCCCTAATGGCTAAAGATGAAATTTTGTAACAGCAGCAAGAAGAATCCTCTTGATGGGGATGCCCTAGTGGCTGTAAGGTGCCCAAGACACAAGGAGTACAATCCACTTTACAAGAAGTAAAAATGATTGAAATTCATGTTTCCCAATGCAATGTTTTATTTCTCCAATGCAATAATAGATTACCAATTCGTTTACTATTGGGTTAATGGGGTCATGAGAATAAATATCTAGAGACGCTACCTCCTTGGGGGTGTAATCCCTTTTACTTCCCAAGGAAAGTTTCTCTATCTTGGGTTTAAGCTAAGAGGGTGTGTGCCCTTATACTTCTCTTAGCAAACCCTTGTTAAATCAATGAGATGAAGCAATAAGTGATGAAGACTATAGTGGGGGTGTATGCCCTTATAATTCCCACCTAGTTCCTAGCACAATAACCTTGACTTGGAACATATGATAGCAAGAGAGTAAAAACAATACCAATTCAAGGAAAAAATTCAAGATAATCAACCACAATAACAAGAGAAAATCCTTCCAAGGATATCGCATCACTCCCATCAACCATAACATTAAAAGATAACCATAAAAAGTGCACAAGAGATAAAAAGAGCCAAGTGTGGTGCAAATTTCAAACCAAGGCCTCTCACAAGAGGGAGAGTTACGATCTCTATTTATACAAAATGTAGCTAACATAGTTTGTCCAAAAATTAAGGAGTAAACCACAAGATTAGGGGTCAACAACCCTAATCTTTCCCCCTTAACAAAGAAATATTAAAAAATTTACTTAAAATTTCACTTTTTGCACAAATAAAACCCTAATTTAGGAGGATGTCACCCCTTTAGGGGACATTTTTCCACTTTGAGGAATTCATTGGTGTTGGAGAATCATGGATAGGCCTCCAAAGGCCACATGTCAAGCATATAAGAACTCTCATCATGGTGAAGACCATTCTCCTCCTCAAACGTCCATGTGTAAAAAAAAGTGGCACCTCACCACGATGCAAAAGCCCCCCAAAGCATGACGTCAAGCTCAAAAGTAGAACATTTTTCCCCTCCTAGGTAAATCGTTTGGCAAGTAAGGGTTGGGCTAGGTTGTCCAGATCATCATCAAGGCCATCTAAGTCTGATCTCTCTCATCCGAAATGTGGGCCCATGGAATCCAACTTGTGGGCTTGTAGCCCATGGAAGCCCAAGCTAGGCTTGTTCTCCCAAAATTGTCCACCAACTAGGTCTTGCAAAGACAAATGAACACCGCCTCCAAGGATCTCAAGTCATAACATCATGATAAGTGAATCCAATCAATAAATAATCCATCTAAGCATGTGCATCAAATATCACTATATCAAACAATTAACATCTCAAAGACACTATGTGACTTATCAAGCTTAAATATGGGAGGGTTGACGAGGTGTTCTATTGGGTAGATCTTGCCCTAGTTCAAAGAGAGTTTCCAAGAAATACCTCTCTAAGCCATGCAAGGAGGATGCAGTGGTTGGGGTCAAGACTAAATGGGCATATGGCTCATGACATACAATGGGGCGTAGTGTTTCATTCATGGGTGCCTTTGTAGAGGGTGTGTGGTACCTTCATCCGCAATGCACTTTTTCCAAGCCCATCAATTGCATTTTATCTTTCTTTATTTATATTTTCTTTCATAATAGTAGAAGGAAAGATTAAAGGTCACTTCCTTGGCGTGGTGACCAGGCGATGGCAATGTCACCCACAAACGCCTAATGGAAATGAGAAGGTTGCCTCGTGATGAGACCTCCTTTCTCTCATCCATGCAACTAAGAGCCATTACCCTAGTTTGGTGACCAGATGATGACACTGTCATACCACTAGATATCCATGGATGTGATAGGTCAACTCGCAATGAGACCTTCTATGCTTCAACTAACCTTTCAAGCATTTATTTATTATATTGTGGGTCCCCTTTATTCAAAGACAAGTGTTTCATTTATTTCTTGGGTGATCCCTGGGTGAAGCATATGGAAGGTTTATAGAAGGATTTTATCTTTTACCCAACACCAACCCCTATGGGCCTTTATCCCCTTCTTCCCACAGAATGAGGGACAACCCCTTCTTGGGTCAATATACCCTAAATTCAAAAGAGATAAGGAAATGGATGGGAATAATGATGGAAAGTAGTAAGTATGGTCAGGAATGATACGATGGCTCATTAATGGATTTCCCAGTAGAAAACCCATCCCCAAGGAAAACCACTCACTAGGGCACAATGTCAACCACCAAGGCAAAGTAGGGAAAAAGACATAATGTTCAAGCACATATCATGAAATATAGAGAAATCTAAGATACAACATAATCATATGGCTTAAATATTGAAATGATGCTCACCATAATATTGAATTGCACCTCATGGAGCAAGGCCCACTGCCTTTTGGAAGCTAGCTGGTGTGGTGGATGTCATCTGCAAACCTGTGACCATTTGTGGTGGTGAGTGGGTTTTCCATTTGTGCAAAGGGTATTGCTAGTCATGTAGTCTCTCGGCACTCCATATCTGCAACCTGAGGGCCTCGACACATCATATCCTTAGTTATCCACAAAATGGGGATAACAAGGTGTTTAGGGATTTCTAGAGAAGAAATGGAAGAAATGTAGGGGTATCCATTTCAATGCAACTTTAGTAAAAATAATTGATATTTGTGATCAAAGGTTCAAGAAAGGACAAGTTTTTATTGAAAATTTTGATGACAACAACAAAAGAAGAAGAGGAAGAAGAAACTCTAATTCTAGTAGCAGTAAGGATGACAATAATAATGAAAAAGGGATTCACAATAACAGTTGTAACAAGATTTTTCAATAGGGCTAAGGTAGAAATCATTTGTGTGATATTAAACATCTTATGATCCAGGTTTTATGATCAGAACGAAATGAATACAAATTATTAACAGGTGCTTAACACGAAATAATAGAAATGCTAGAAACTGTAAAATGCAGCGAAAACAAGCTTGCTGGAATGGTGGCGGCTTATCTCTGAGAAGAGATGTGATGGTTGTGATCATTAACAAGAAGATGATTACAATGAGGCTCTCAAGGCCTTTTTACAATAAACAAGAGTTTCAACAAACCCTAAACATCCAAAAACCTAACCCTAGGAGATGAAGCGCCAAAAGTCATGTGGGCCATGTTTGGGTAAGTCAGTACATCAACTTCCTGGGGTCGTAACTTTTCCATACGATCTTCGTTTTAGGCGTATGATAGCCCATTGAAAAGATCTATCCGAGGAATAAAACAATTGCAAAAATGATAGCCAGATGAAATTTTGCGACCACAACGTACCCCAAAAAACGTCATTTAGGGCCTCAAAACAGCTCCGGAAGTTCAGGACCCGAAAAACTTCTAAAAATAGTAAATTATCAAAATTGCTAGAAAGTTGTTTTGAGCCAGCTGGAAAATGTGGGTGGCCACCGATGTCCACCTAGATCAATCCTCCCTCCTTAGGAAGCAATGGTCTCTATTGCGTTGAGTTCCCCCATCAGATGAGGAAATTTCCGCTGAATTTGGCCCCGGGTGAGCCACTTGCCTTGGTGCAGGAGCTTCCCTGCTTTGATGACTCGATAAATATGGATCCTTTGTTGTCGATTGCCCTTTATCTGTGTGTCCACAATCTGATCATTGGATGCGTGTTGTATGTAGTCGAGGTTGGGCTCAGTTGTTCTGCTACGTCTGAGGTGTCCAATAATGGTGGGAAATAAGGTCGAAGGAGGTCCACATTGAACACTGGGTGTAGGCCAAGGAAAGGAGGAATGTTGAGCTCAAAAGAATTATCCCCCATGGCCTTGGTGATAGTGTACAACCCATAACAGAGTGGAAGAATCTTTCGATGGGGTCTTGTAAGGCATTCTTTCTGCAAGTGCAACCAAACTTTATCGCCCACCTGAAACTTATGTGGCACCCGATGTTGATCATGGCGTTTTTTGTACTTGTCATTGCACTATTAAAATTGAACGTTTTTCCGACGAAGTATAGACGAATTTTCGTTGGCATGGAGTCATTTTTGCGACCAAGATAAAAAACAAATTCGTCTGAATTCATTCGTCGATCTAGTGACCACACATGGATCTTCGTCGGTCTAGCGACCGAAAAAAGAAGCCTATTCACAATAGGGAAATGTTCGGCTAGCGACGAATTTTAGTCGGTCAAACAACTAATATTAGTCGCAAGAACGACCAAACCATCAGTTAAAAAGGTCAAAAGAAGGAGGATCAGTTAGTCGCTAACTGACTAACGACGAATAGGTTGGTCGCTCTAGTGACTAATAGGTTAGTCGCTAAAGCGACCAACTTGTTGATGTTTGCGACCAATTTTCTATACTAGCGAAGAACATGTTGGTTGCTCTAGCGACTAACAGGTTAATCGCTAAAGCGACTAACATGTTGATGTTTGTGACCAATTTTCTATACTAGTGACCAACTTGGAAGGTTGGTCACTAGAGCTAAATGGGTTTTGTTGATGTTTGTGACAAATTAAGTAATCCCTTTTTAATATAATGGGTTTTGTACCGTAGCAAAAGAAGACGTTCCTGGGTCGACTCGATTCAGATTCTAATCAACCAGCAGCTCTTCGCCTACCGTTATTGTTTTCACCACACATACAAATATCCTATTACCTTCATGCTCCTCAAAAATGCAATTGGGTTCCTTTCTTGTCGTCCCAGGCCTTGTATTGTTTATAAGATCTACAATATTCCCCGATGCCTTTGGCCTTCCATCAATATACATAGTCTCTCCTTTATGCCTATTATTGTCTTTCAGCTGTATATAATTTGCGGCGAGTGTGTATCTCCGCATACTAGGCATATATTGGACCAGCCTCAACCATACTCCATAAGTGT
>ML792306.1:104441-179744 GCA_009831015.1 Picea engelmannii | reverse complement strand
AACATCACCTCTAGTCACCACTTGTCTCAACACCATCCTTATCAAACCTCAAGCATGGTGACATGATTCAGAAGAACAATCATCCCACCCACTAGCATGCTTGAGTTAAACATTGTCATGTCTATTGATCCCTTCATCATATTTTTTTTGTTAGCAAGGTGGCATAATGAAGCAGTGTAGGGAAGAAGCTCGCAGTGGAATTTGGAGCAAATCCATTTAACTTGAAATTTACTTGGTGAGTCTTACTCTTGGTCTCTAGTTGGTATATTGGAACTTTTTCTAAAGGTTTCAACATGAAGGTGTTTTCAACAAGTAGCTATTATTGGGATTTGGTTCTTGGAATTTGTTTGTGCTCTGGTTCTTGGAGCCCATTATTATGCTCTAGTTTTGGCTCAACATGTGGTATCTCTACATCATTTATTCTACTATATCTTGGCAACTTCTCCTCAACATTTTTTTAGCATTCATTCCTCTATCTCTCTAAGTTTTAATTACAATCATCCCTCTATCTCTCTTACTTCCAACAAGGGATAGGAGGAAGCTAACAACCACCATGTGTTTCATTAATCCATATGTTTTTTAAAGCAATTAAAATATTAGGTGTTCTTTTTAAGAAATACACCTACAAGGATTGTTGTGATGTATTAATTGTGGACCTTCACATACTCTAGTTTGTAGAATATGAGAGTTTCCAATTTTGAATGAAATTTCTCAGCAATAGTACTCGTATTTTTATTGTTTAGCTATGCTCCATATTTTTTTACATACTACATTCCAATTTTGTTTAAAAAAAATTACCTATAGACATGTCGATGATTCTGATTCGATTAGATAACTAATAATATGAAAATCCCTTTACAAGAAAAAGGAAGAATAATTATTATTAAAAATCATCATAAAATTATCAATCTCAAAAAGAGAAAGAGTGTTAATTTAACTTTGGCAATATTATTACAAGTTTCATAATATGTAGGGGATGTCCTTTATTATGGAAATACCTATTACTATCCAGTTTATAGAAAGAAAAAAACATCTCATAGATATTGTGAAGCCCTATAAAATAGGGCGAAGCAATTATTATGAGAATACTTACTAATATCAAGTTTATAGAAAAGAAAAAACATCTAATAGATATTGTGAAGATGTATATAATAATAATAATAATAATCTAATTTTAATGTCGTGGCTAAGCCAGACACCAAATTGGTGTATGAGACCCCCTCCACCTAACGATTTTACTAGTAAAGTCTACAGAGGTATACATACCCTACCCTCCTTTGAATTGAACATGTCACCTCTTAGAAGGAAAAATATGTTCTTAACCATTAAACACACTCAAGAAACACATGTTCTTAAAACAAGGCAGGACAATTATTATAAAAATACCTACTAATACCAAGTTTATAAAAAACAAAAACATCTAATAGATATTGTGAAAATGTATAAAGCAGGGCATAGCAACTAAAACTTGCTTGTGCTTTAGAAGAAGTAATAATCTCTCTCAGATCTCTTTTAACATTTTATTCTTAGTTTTGTATTTTCTACAATTATATTATAGTGTATGGGTTAATGAACATATCTTAATATTACTTTTAAATGAGAATTAAAGAAATTGGGAGGCTATGATTGTGAATATTATATCCAATATGATTGTGAATATTATATTCAAGAATGAAAGATTTCCAATATTGTTTTATAAAAAAATATAAATTAAACTTTTTTTTGTTTGTTAATTTGTGCGGGACCTGTTGGCTACGCAATTAATCTGTGGCTTAAGAAACCGCGACTCAGGGGCATCTAAGCCGTCAAAATCACCCGAGGATCGCACCCGGCCTGAGCCACACCAACCCTTAACATGGTTGGATTTTTTGTCCCCACAGGTTTCGAACCGATGACTTTAACATCACGGAGTAACTTAACAACACACTCCGTCACCGACTGTCCTACACCTCGGTGACAAATATAAATTAAACTTATTTACTTTATTAATTGTTATATTTTTTTTTTATATTTTAATAAATAAAAAATATGTTATTAATTTGATAACAAAAAAGTTATTCAACTTATGTACTAAAATATAAAATATGTTATTAATTTGATAAAAAAAAATAGTTATTCAACTTTTGTACCATCGCATGTAAAAGAATAATGATAAACTAAAAAATAATTTCGAAAACATGTTGTTTCGACTTTATTTTACCACGGGTAAATGTTTATTATATATTTTTTTTTCTTATATTTTAATAAATATGAAATATGTTATTAATTTGATAACAAAAATGTTATTCAACTTTATGTTTATTATATATATATATATATATATATATATATATATATATATATATATATATATATATATATATTAATAAATATGAAATATGTTATTAATTTGATAACAAAAGTGGTCAAATCTAAAGAGCTTATTTCAAATTCCATGCTTTGTCAATGATGGATAGATTTTATCACAAAATCTCAAAAATTTTAGTTACATAAATAAATAATTTTGAAAAGTGTTTAACACCTATATTATTTAATTTTAAATTTTTTTTTTTCCGAAAAAAATAGTTTCATTGTTATTCAATATTGAATCAAAGGAAACTTTTCAAAATACAGATAATTCTATATATGCTTTGAGACAGTCTAAAAAGCATTATGTCTTTCATACTATTTTGTTACATACCACATAATTATAAGTTTCTAATATTGTCCTCACTAATAATAACCCTTACAAAAGATGAAATTTTCATAAATTTACAAAATTGTGACGATGTTCTTAACAAAAACAAAAGAAACCCACTTTCCTTAGACTTAGAAGATATAAAATTGACCATAGTTGATCAGATAATCCTTACAGACCTCCTCGAAATGGAGCCACCCTAGCTACTTCTCCAGTGCTACTTTTGAAAGGGAGTCGACCATTGAATTGAATTGTCTATGGACATGTAGACCCTTCAACCATCTGAATTGAAGTTTTAGTTCTTGAATCTTCACTTTCCATGGCCTTAAGTTGAGTGCTTCCAGTTGAGACTTCCCATCCAACCAATCTATGACAACCCTTGAATCACCAACCACCATTAAATCTTCAATGAAGCATCCATTTGCAATAGAGAGGAGGCCTCATGATCCAAGAGGTTATGCCTTAGTATTAGTGCCAAATTTAATCCTAAACTATACTTACACAACAATAGTATATGTTAATAAAATAATTCTTTTTAATAACTATTCTTAAGCCCTATATCGCCAACTTACACCTAATTGATTTTTTCACCTTTGCACTTTCAACGGAGGCACTATTGATATTTGTTATAAGGTAATTAACCTCTTAAAAAATTATTTAATTATACTTTTAGATATTCATTTTAATGTGATATTCATTTTTAGTGCAATATTCTAGTAAAATATTTTTAAGTTAAGTTTGAGTGGTTGAGTGTACTAGTAATTATGAATGAGGTTTTGTGGTGAAATTCAAGTTAACTATTGTTGATATTTGTTGAGATTATTGGACCTCACTTAATAATTATGAATGAGATTTTCGGATCAAAAGGGCCAACGATTTACCTCGTTTATTGTTTTTAGAAATACAATAACATAAATTAATATAAATTGATTTTAATAATTGTAATTTTAAGTATAAAGGTTTTTGTTTTTTTTTCCATCTCATATTTATATATAATATTAGAAATTATAAAATTATTTATAAATATAAATAGTAAAGAAAAGTATAAAGTTTTTTGTTTTGTTTTCTCCATCTCATATTTATTTCTAATATTAAAGGTCGTCGGGGGCTCTGCAGTTTTAGTCTCACCGCATGCCCAGTTTTTTTTGCTTGGGTCATTCTAGGTCGATAACGGTCTGCGATGTATTTTTATTTTGGGAGTTTTTGATAATTCACTATTGGTAGTCTCTGGTATCAGGGTTCTCATGGGGGTTTCTTTTTTATTCTCTCCATAATGGCGATTTATGATGATGAGGTGGATTATTCGTTAGATCCAACGAAACTGATGGTATGGGAGCAACCAACTGTCACCCCCCCCCCCTTCTTTGTTGGATCTGTGTTTGGTGGAGGTAATACGGTCTTTTGATTCCCCTCTGGTCACTCTCCCTCCACTACTCCCCAATGCTACTCCTGGGGGTTTTGTTTCTGGACTGAGTCCTGGGTTTGAGACGCTTTCTTCTGCAGCTACAAACCTAGGTTTTCGGTCCATTCATTCTCTAGGATTCCCACCCCAACTTCATTTTGTATTCTTTGAGGCCTGCACTCCTCAGGAGTTCCCCACTCTCTCTTATTCGCAGGTTTCATTGCCTTCGTTTCCCTCGGCCTTATCGCATTGGATTTCCCCAGATCCATCCTTACCATGCTCTTTTTTGGAAGATTTGACTGCCCCAACCCCTCCGCCTTAGGGTTTACATGATCTGCATCTTTCTTCTCGGATTCATTTTTCAGAGGGTTTTCAGGTTCTGGACTCAACCTTTCTTTCTTCGGGTTTTCCTGTTGGCGTTGGGTCTTTTTCTCCCTCTCCCATGGGTACTTTTTCATGTCCAGAGGCACCCCTTGGTCTCCCCCCCCCTGAATATTATTGGTCGGGATGGTATTTCTATGGGCCTTCAAGATCATCGGCTCCTCTGACTCATCATCCCCCTACGGCTAATGCCTATGGATCAAAGTGTCAGAAGAAAAATAAGTGTGTGGGAAGGGATACTAATATTGTTTTAGGGAATGATCTTTATATATATGAAGTAGTGGATATGGCAGATAAAACCATTGTGGGGAAATCTTATGGCATACACTTTAGCGAGAAAAATTTAAATTATTGGGCAGCCAACTCATGGGGCTCGGTTTATAACCCAAGGCCATTGATCAGTTGTCTCTCTAGAGGGTGGTTTATGATTAAATTTACGGAGGCTTATCAAGTTGACTTTGTTCTTCAGAAGGGTCGGTTTATCGATTCTTCCCCAATTCTCTTAAAACGATGGGATCCAAACTTTGATGCTTCAAGTGAGAGTCTGGACTCTATTCCTATTTGGGTTCGACTTCTTGGACTCTAGCCTCATATGTGGTCATTAAAATGCTTCCAGGCTATAGGAAATGTGTTGGGTCACTACATAGATGATGATATGTATTTCTTGAAGACGAGGGAAATGTCGATGGCTCGTATCCTCGTATCTCTTAATATCTGGGAGAGCTTGAGGAAAGATATGAATATTACAGTTGGGGTTGTATCTCAAACTCAGATTTTAGACTATGAAGGAGTCCATTTTCTTTGTCTTAGTTTCCATGCATATGGTCACATCGTCAAAGATTTCCCTCTTCCTTTCCATGGCCACACAGAAACCTCTCCAATCATGTGACCAAGAATCATCAGGATCTGTCAGCCAGTATGGGTCATACCACTATCCACTCATCTTTGGGAACCTCCAGCTCGATATGTTATACTTCTATGGACTCTCTGTTGGATTAAAATTGGGAGGGATTATGGTACTTCGTTGGTTGATTTGGCTTTGGCACTGCTCCCGAGATCGACGTTGGATTCCTCTTCTGATTTGGTTTTGGAGAACCATCTTCCATGGGGATCCCTTCTAGGTATGTGTCTTTCTATTCCCCTTCATGTCAATGGTTTAATTCATTCATTTAATTTTCTCAAGATGTATTGTGCTCACTCCCTCCCCGAACTCTCCTTTCCTATGACCCATTGGTCTGACCCCCTCTTTCCCTCCTCATCCTTTCCTCCCATATCCTCATGCTCCCTCCTCCCCTTGTCTCCCCAAGGCTCTCCTTCTTCATGTTCCTCTATGGGGCCTTCAGTCGATGATTTTAAGGATAGAACCATTCGCTTTCAGCTATGTAATTGGGAATTTGTTTTGTCTCCGACGGGTGTTGTCAGCCTCAGTGCAAACCCAGACTCCTTTATCACAAAAAAGGGGTAAGGTCATCACTCACATATCTCAAAGGCGCAAAATCGATCTATTATAGACATTTCCTCAGGTAGGAAACATTCTCTTCTCGGGGCACTTAGAGTAGTGAACACCCCCGTCGGCGTTCCTCCATGGTTTTTCTCTCTTTTAACTGCAGGGGTTTGGCGAGCCCTTAAAATAAATCCTCCCTTAAGTGGATGATAGCTCTATATAATCATGGTATTATCCTACTTTAATAAACAATGGTAGAGTCAGAAGCAATGACAAAGGTCCTAGAAGTGCTTCTCCCTCCTTGGCAGTTTACGAGCATTGATGCAAATGGTCGATCAAGGGGCCTTGTGACTAGGTGGAACTCACGCCATGTTAAGCTTTTAAATTCATGGGCCCTTTCCTCTTGCATTGGTGTGGAAATTTTGATCAAAGGATTGGGATTGGAATTTAGGATACTTAATGTGTATGGCCCTTATGCTGACAGGGGTCCTTTCTGGGACTCGCTTCTCAACCTGGATATGCTCAAAGATGATAACCTGATCCTAGGAGGGGATCTAAATTTCTCTCTGGGGGTAGTTGAAGTTTGGGGTCCAAATGCTCATCCTTTCCCTCATTCTGATATTTTCTCCTATATTCTATTAGCTAATGGTCTCCTAGATATTGCTCCTGGGAATCTTCTCCCCACTTGGAGGAATTTGCAGTCTGGGGATGCTCGTGTGGAAAAATGGCTAGATTGATTTTTTATCATTGAAAACATGTTGGAATCTCCTCTTCAATTTCTCCAATGGGTTGGTTGTGAGGGAGAATCGGATCACATGTTGATCTGTCTGGAAATTGAAGGGGGACAAAAAATTCAGCTTCTCCCTTCAAATTCAATGCTACTTGGATTTTTTATGAATCTTTCCAGAATTTGGTCAAGGACAATTCAGTCAGATATGATGTTGGTAATGGTCTTTCTGATCATGTTCAATTTGCAACAAATATAAATAAAATCAAGCACCTGGTGATCCCTTGGGCCTCTACGAAGAGGAAAAGTGATGAGCAATCTCTCATAAATATTGTAGCCCAAATCGATCATATGCAACAATTGGTGGACGTTGCATTTGTATCGGCATCCACTAGCGAGGAGATAAAATATATTGAGGGACATAGGAGACAACTGCTTTTTGACTTGGAGGCTGAAAAGAAGGGCTATTTGGCTAGATAAGGGGGATGAAAACACAAAATTCTTCCAAGCATATGAAAAAGGGAGGAAAGCCACAAACACCATCTGGAAAATGAAGGATCAGGATGGTCAAGATGTCTCCAACTTCGAGGGTCTTTCCCAGATGAGGAAAAATTACTTCCGCTCCCTCTACAAAGTCGAGTCGAGGGCTAACATTTTTTATATTTTATGGTTAGTGTTATTCTTTCCCATTTTTTTTATGATGAAGGGAATAGAGATTTATTTGTTGAAGTATCAGAAGCTAAACTAAAAGAATCTCTTCATAGCTTCCAAAAAGATACGATTCTGGGACTGGATGGTTGGTCGGTCAAATTCTATTTAGGTTTCTACGCGCTTATTGGTGCCGACTTATTGAAAGTTGTGGAGGAATATCCAAGGAACGAGATGATTCATGCCCCATTCAATACAAACTTCATTTTTCTCATTCCCAAATCAAATGACCCTCGGTCCTTTGATGAGTTTTGTCCCATCTCCCTTTGCAATTGCATCTATAAAATAGTGGCAAAATTTATTGCTCAGAGGTTAAAACCAATTTTATCAAACTCCACTTCGAGGGAACAGTTTGTATTTTTGGAAGTTCACCAGGTACATGAAGCCATAGGGGTGGTGCAAGTGGGTCTACACAGTCTCAAATCCTCGAGATCCCAAGGTGTTATAATTAATATCGATCTTTCAAAAGAATATGACCAAGTTAATTGGTCATACATTTTTATTTTACTCACTGTTTTTGGTTTCAAAGTCCCCTTTATCAAGTGGGTAATAGCCTACATCTCATATGTATCCTTCTCAGTTCTTATCAATGGTGCATCCTCACCATTCTTCTTCTTAGAAAGGGGCCTTAGAAAAGGATGTCCTCTTTCCCCTCTTCTCTTTTTGCTGGTGGCAGAAGGTCTTATTAGGGCCATCAAATCGACAGTTCGGGATGGGGATTTCCTTGGTATCAAGATCACTTGGAACTTTCTCATTACACATATACCTTTTGTTGATGATGTGATCACTTTTTTCAGTGGTCAGCCCAGATACGTGGAGAACTTATCAGAAATACTCAATGTTTTTCTCAACCACTGGGATGGAAATTAATCATCATAAATTAGCCATCTCTTTCACCAGTATAGAAGTGGATGGTATTGGTTCCTACCGGGCTCTTTTTTCTTTTACGACATAGGATTTTTCTGATGGTATCAAGTATCTGGGTTTTCACTTGAAGCCCAATTGTTATACTAAAGAGGACTGGAGATTGTTGCTGGAAAAACTAGAAAAGAGACTCAAAATCTGGAGCTTTAGATGGATTTCCCAGGCTGGTAGATTAACCCTGGAAAACTCAGTACTGGAAGCCATCCTAGTCTATTGGATGTATCTCGCTTGGATCCCAAAAGGAATCTTGGAAAAATCTAGATGTATCTGCTTTAGATTTATTTGGTCAAGGTCCAAGGATCAGTACACCATGCCCTAGTCAAAATGGGAGCATCTTGCTCAGACAAAAACCCTGGGTAATTGGGGTCTAAAGAAAATTTTCCTATTTTCAAAAGCATTGGTTTCTAAGGTAGTTCTGTGTCTTCTAACTATAGACAATCTTTGGTCATCGGTGGTTGTGCACAAACACATCCTTCCAGACTCACTAGAAGATTGGATTCGGAGACCAATCAAGTCTCATATGAACTGCTCTATTATTTGGAAAGTTGTGATCTCTTCCTTTCCTGTGGTGGGTGAGAGTCTAGCATGGAAGGTTGGTAAAGGAAATAATGTTCGTATTGGAGATGATCCTTGGCATGGGAGTGGCACAAATCATATTATTTCATAAGACCTTATTGATCGACTCCATTAATATGATATTTTTTCTTCATCAATCTTGGGAGCCAACTTCTACTACATTGTGCTATCAGGGGTGGATGAGCTCATCATCATTGGGTTTAGTAGACAATAATGTTATTCTCTAGGGAAATTTTACATCGGCCCTCAGGGCAGGCCATATTAGGATCACAGACTGAGAGGATGAGTTGGTTTGGCAAAAGGCCCCACATGGGGTTTACACTCCAAAATTGGGTTATATTGGTCTTAATATTGATCTTCATCGGAGAAATCCATGTTGGTGGTGGTGAAAACTTTGGAAGCTCAAATTCCCTTTAAAGAATTTTTTTTTATGTGTTCTGCCATTTACAATAAGATCCCTAATTGGGACAATATGTGGAAAAGGAATTGTGCAAGGCCAGGTTGGTGCCCTATTTGTAAATATGATAATGAATCCATAGTCCACCTGCTTATCTCCTTTTCGTTCACTCATAGATTTTGGAAAGCGTCCTCATCCATGTTAAACCTTGCATGCACTTGGATGGGCCCTACACTAGAATAGGCCTAGTGGGATTGGCTTCAGGTGTCGACCCACAAGAATATCAAAGATTTTCCTTTAATTTGTTGATGGGGCATTTGGCTGGCATGAAAATCAGCGATATTCAAGGATAAACCATCATTGTCGGGTCTTGTTGCCTCACAAGGAATCTTGATTCTATCTTTCTTCCCTTAGGCAAAACAATCTCTTGTTTTTCGAGTATGCCATCATGAATCCATTGACAAAGCTCGGCCTTGGGATTTTTTCGATGGTGCCTCACAAAATGATCATCAATCCTGCGGGGGAGGTGCGATTTTGTATCTCTATGAAAACCATTTCTTCAAAATCAAAATGGGTCTTGGCTAGGGTCAAATAATTATGCTGAACTTATGGCCCTCAAGATGCTTCTTCAATTTTCTGGAGAGAATGGGGTACAATCCATTCAAATCTTTGGGGCCTCCATGAATGGAATTAACTGGACTAATAAATTTCAATCATGTCATAACATTTTATTAAGACTGATCTTGGAGGAGATTTTCAGATATATGGATTCTTTTCATATTATTGCTTTGAAACATGTTTACAGGATACAAAACATTCTAGCGGACGCACTTTCAAAAGAAGGCTTACAACTTCTTTTTGGTCAATGGCATGTTGCTCAATCAAAGGGAGATGAGTATTATGAGTTCTATCATCGACCCTTCATAGACGGTCTTGTGAACAATCAGTAATTGGATCGTGGTTGCGAACATTATGTACATATCCTACTTGCACTTGCACATATACATACTTATAGGCCTACGATTTTTCTTAAGTTTTTTTTGCTTGCTTATATTTCCAGATTATCATTAGGTTTCTCATAGGCCAATTTTTTTGTAAGGTAACAAGACTAAAACCTAGGGCTAGCTAAGCCAACAATGATCAATGTCTACACAAAATTTCACCTCAGCTCGTGGATGAGGAACAACTAGATTTTACGGATGACTCGTTTGAGGGTAAGTCAATTTGGGCCTCCCCCGAAACTTCATCATGGTTTCCTTCATTGATCTCTAAGGATCAAACCCTCAGTCAACAACACATCTACTTGCATAGGACACACTAGCGGTTCTAGACTCTGTCATTCAGGAACTGGGAGGTTCGAACCTACGTGCAGAGGACAAGACAAGTCCATCATCACCAGGAGTGCCTACACCTTAATCCAATGGCAACATAGGGAAGAGTGTCTTATCTCGAGATATAGTTGAGGTGAGAGACATTATCGCATACTCCATATAAAATGTTGTTGACGGTGATTATCATGACTCGGCAAACCCCCAACTCCCCACTGCAGACCATAATGGAATAGTACCTCGGATGGATAGCCATGTCTTACCCCATGAAGGGAGGATAATAAATCCATCATCGGGGGGTTTTATTAGCGAGTACCTTACAGGAGATTTGATGAGTGAGGATTAAATAAATCATACCTACAAGTGAGGAGCCTCTTCTAGGTTAACCCATTGTGTGTCTAATTCTCATTTTGAATAGGATATGCTCTTTAGTTCCTTGGGAAAATCTCCATCTATCTCTAAGAAGGTTTGCCGAGAGTATTTCCTCTCCAGATTATTTGGGTTAAAAGGCCCCCAACATGTTGCCTTGATCCCCCTAACCGATCTTCACTAGCACGAGAAAGACCCCCCTTCGAACACCCTAATAAACACTTATAATTATCCCTGGCATATGATTTTTATTATGTCTCCCCCCACTCAAAGAATCATGCCCTCCTCCATATGCTCCTCCAGCTACCCAATTTCTTTCTTCGTCAAACCATGCTCCTCATCCTAGCCAAAAATACAATTTAAGGTTTAAAAACAAAGGGATTTCCTCCCTGATCCGAGGAATGGAGGGGGGTTTAGGAGAATACGAGGAACTGGAGAGAAAACCCCCACAAAGGGAGAGAAAATCCCTAATCTCCCTTTCCCATAGATAAGAAAACTATGAATTTTGAGCTAGTAAGAAATGCTCACTCTATGGGGACCTTAGAATACTTGTCCAGGGAAAGAGCCTTCATGATTTTCATCTCCTAAAATATCAAGGGTTGGCCAACCCATACTCAAAATTGGCCCTATTAAACATTCAAGAATTCATGATGTCTAGAGATAGAGAAATTAAACACCTTGATCCTTCCCTTCTAGGATGGGATTGTTTTAGCCAAAGACACTCAAGTATGATCAAGGGGACTCCTCATCGGTTGGAGGAAATGGAATCTTTTATTCCAAAATTCATATTCCATCAAATATGGTCTGGGAATAGTGTTTCTCTCTCAGGAGATAGATTTGGAATTTCTGAGTGTAAACATTTATGAGCCTTACTTAGACCACAATTTGTTTTGGGAATCATTTCTTCAAAACCCTTTGTTGAAAGATGATATTGTGGAAATGGGAGGGGACCTAAATTTCACTCTGGGTGACAATGAATTATGGGGTCCATCCATTTGGAAGAGGAGGGGACCTAAAGTTTTTCCTTTCCCAGTTGGAAGAGGCAGGATTTTTGGACATCCAACCCACATGGAGGAATCTTATATTAGGGGAACTAAGGGTGCAAAAGAGGTTGGATAGATTCCTAGTCTTGGAGGAATTAATGGAAGAAACATTCATGGTATAACAATGAGTCTCTTCTAAAGGAGACTATGATCATAATCCTATCTTATTATAACTAAACCCCTTCATGGATAGGCCTCCTAGCCCTTTCAAATTTGATCCAAATTGGTTGAAGGATACATATTTTAATGAAAAAATCAAAGGTTGTTGGAGGACCTTTAATGCATCTCTCCTATTATCTCCTCCCTTACAATTTCTTGAAACCTAAAGAGAGCAAAAGATGCTACAATCTCCTAGTCAAAAAGGAAATGAGATTGTGGAAATCGAGCTTTGAAGGATACTGAAACCAAACTTCAAACTCTCCTTCAAGAGGAGGGGCAAGACAATTTTTATGATCAACAATGACACCTCTTAAAATCCTTGGAGGAATTTAGAAGGAAATTATTGCTAGCAAAAGAGAAAGAATGGAATATAAATTGTAGATATATCTAGTTGCAAGTCGGTGATGAAAATACTAAATTTTTTCATAAGTTCGTAAATCACAAAAAGTCAATAAACTCTATTTGGGAAACCAATCAAGAAAACGGGACACAAGCAACCTCATTTATAGAGACAACAGAGGTAGGGGTACACCATTTTGGTAATATGTATAAGACAGACTCACGCACAACCATAGAAGATATTCTTAATGTGGCCTCACATTTCCCAGGTTTTATAGACCAGGAGGGGAATGCATAGCTAACGAAAAAAATCTCATTGGAATAACTCTAGGTGGTTCTTCATTCCTTCAAGAAGGACCAAAGTCTAGGGTTGGATGGCCTACTAGTGTAATTATTCACTACTTGTTTAAAAAAAAATAGCGAAGATATGCTCAAGGTGGTGGAGTATGCCTAATCCACTAGTCCAATGCTAGCAACATTCAACTCCACCTTCATAGCTCTCATACCCAAATCTAACAATCCTTCCACTTTCGAATAATTTAGGCCAACATCTTTATGTAACATCATTTATAAAATTGTCACAAAGATAATAGCCTGAAGGCTTAAGGAACTTTTTTCCACCCATATCTCATCTGAGTAGTTTGGGTTTCTACAAGGTCAATAAATGCATGAGGTCATTGGCCTTGCACAAGAAGGCCTACACTCCATCCACACAGGTAACCAAAAATCCATCACTCTTAAGGTTGACCTATCAAAGGCTTTTGACAGGGTGAGTTGATTGTATCTCAAGTTGCTTCTCATTCACTTGGGATTCTACCACCCTTTTGTCATGTGGGTCATGAACCACATCAACACTCCATCCTTTTGTATCATAATCAATGGGTCTACCTCACCCTTATTTAATACAGAACGAGGCCTAAGACAAGGGTACCCACTCTCTCCCCTTCTTTTCCTTTTAGTTGTTGAAGGTTTGAGTAGACTTCTGAAGGCATCTTTTGCCGAAGGAAAACTCAAAGGTATTACCATAATCCCAAGATGTACTATTTCTCAATTACTTTTTTTGGTCACATCCTCATATTCGTGAAGGAAATGCCAGATTTGTGGAGCATTTGAAAGAATTACTGTCTAATTTTTGCAAGGCCACCGGAATGTGCATCAACACTTAAAAATACTCTATGTAATCATGGAGGTTATCTAAATAGAAGAACTTTGAATTTTCACAAAAAATCTCGCTCTAAGCAGAGGCCTTGGGGACATGATTTAAGTATCTTGGTTTCATACTCAAAGCCAACAATTATAGGAAATATTATTGGCTTTGGCATTTGGGAAAACTTGAAAAGAAAGTTCATGCATGGTGCAACAAATGAATTTCAAGAGCAGGACGTTTAGTTATGGTCAAGGAAGTGCTCGAAGCTATCCCATTATACCAGGCCTCTCTATCCTAGATCCCAAGAGGTATTCTGAGTAAAATCAGACAACTATATGTGTGTATCCTTTAGGCTGAAATTGAGGGAAAAAAACCAATGGTGCTTGCCTCATGGCAGAACCTAACAAACCCAAAATCTTTAGGAGGTTGGGGTTTAAAAAACATTTTCTATTTATCCAAGGATTTGGATAAAAAAATGTTTGGGTACTTATATAGGGAAAAGGCCTTTAGTCTCGAATTACAAAGTCAAAATAATTTCCGCATAAATTTATCATAGACTGGATTAGAAATCCAAATAACCAAGTTTAGAATGGATCCATAATATGGAAACAAATAATCAATGATTTTCCATTAATAGGTAGATGGTTGGTTTGGCACATTGGAAATGGATCTCTAGTGCTCATTAGGAATGATCCCTAGACAGGGTGTCAAAATAACCATCTACTCATTAAATAGATCATTAGGAATATTAATAGAGTCATATTTTATTATCTCAATCAAATCATGAGATGGGACTTTGTAAACAAACAAATGTAGTGTCTCACATGGGAGGATCTTGAAATCAAAGGTGATAATGCACCTCAGTGGAATCACTACATCGGGGCACTCCAAAATTGTTTTTTTTTTCCATTGAGAAAAAGTACCATATCATTTGGTCCCTAAATCCTTCGGGTGTTTAAAATCCAAGATATGCTTATGCAACATTATCTCAAGAAGGCCGAGAAGACCCTTCCCCGCAGTGGGCGAAAAAATTATGGAATCTATAATGCCCTCCAAAGACTAAGCTCTTCATGTGGCTTCTCTTACATAACAAATCCCTTAGATTGGACAAACTCCAAAGAAGAAATTTCTATGGACCTAGTAGGTTCTACCTTTGCATGCAATAGACGGAGAATAATCGTCACCTCATCATGGATTGCAATTGTACTTAGGAGGTTCAGATGGAGATGCATAAATCTATAGGAAACACTTATATATGGAAAGGAACCTCCATTAAGGAAGATTTTAAAACTTGGCTCAACAACCAACAGTCTCACAACCTCAAGGTACTACCCCTGGCGGTGGCTTCAGGCGTATGGATAGCCATGAATCATGCCCTCTTCAATGACAAATTTACTTCAACTCAACTTTGTACTTATAAAAGCCTAGGCATTCTCTCATATTATCTGCATATCTCTAAGACCAAGAAACCCATATCTCACTAGGAACCTCGTATTTAGATGGATGTTTCTTAGGGTTTTTTTATGGGGCTGCCCAATGGGATATCCCCTCCACAGGTGGAACAAGAAATATTTTACACATTTCTCATACTCACTCCATAGAATTTTTTGTTGGACTTGGGACTACAAACAATTTCAGTGAGCTTGTGACATTGAAACTCCTCCTTCAGCTAGCCCAAGAAAAATGCATCTCATAGCTTCACATTTATGGGGATTCTCAACTAGTCATAAATTGGATGAAAGGGGATTTCTTGTTGCAGAACTATGCAGTCACACCTTTATTCCAGATTATCAAAAGAATATTATAGATTTTTTCTCATCTCACTTCCAATCATCTTTACTGGGATTGGAACCAGGTGTTGGGCCCTTTGTTTTGAAGAGAACCTAATTTTAGGAAAGCCTAAAGTTTTGTGGAAAGCGCAACATGGCAGTGAAAGATCAAAAGCACCAAAAAGAAGCTAGGACGAGCGGAAACATAAGTACAAGCGTGCCAGTAGTAAAAGCAGTTCATGTGCCAACTAGACGAGTAGTGGAAAGAGCTAGAAGATTTGAGCACATGCAAGGAGAGAGCGGGAAAATATAGTGGGAGAAAAATCAAGAAAATACAATAGCAAAATCAAGAAGCCAAGAAGCACCCGAGGGAAAACTATAAACATGGAGATATATAGTGAGAAAGGGGTTACGAGGTTTAAGCTATTTTGATCACCCGTTGTTATTGAGTCAGTCTCTAGAGTTGTTCATAGGGTGAGGAATGTCATTCTATTTTCAGAAGAACCTTGGAGTTTGTAACGGGTATCTGAGAAATATCATTTGTTGTATAAGTAAATGTATGAGAGTTACGATCCCTGCATGACAAGTTTGGAGATGCTGTTAATATAAAATATTATTTAGACTCTAATTTTTTTTTATGATGTGTATGAATATCTAATTTATACGATGTGCAATCCAGTCTATCCTATGTATTTGGTACTTAGTTGTTAATTCACAAGTGTCTTTGGTGTATGGACTTGTCTTTCTGTTGTGCAACCTAGTTGATCTTATGTTTATGCTATCCTAAGATTCTTGGTGATATAATTATTTATATGTTCAAGTATGAATCTACATTATGTTGCACCAGATGTATCCTCTTTGACTCCCTTCACCACTTAAGTCTCGACTGCACTTCGAGTGAGACCTCCTTCCCTTGCAAAAGGTTGAGTATGCTATGATTGCTAGACTACATCGGTACCTTTTTTGGTAACCTCCGAGAACCCTGGTCTCAATCATGCGCCAACAAATGGTTTTGTTGTCAGGACCCAGTTTTGAAGTGAATCATTCGAGGATGCCTCATCATATATTTAATTCTGACATTAAGAATTGGTGGGAAAGAAGGTGTAATGCTTTTATACAACAAGAAGTCGAGTTACAATACAAAATATTGAGGGTTGTAAAGAGCATTGTATTTTATTCAGAACCTGTGAGTGACTAGTACGAGATCTTTTGGATCTGATTCCCCAAAGAAGTGTTTCAATGGTTAGAATGGTTACAAGAAGAGACGAAATATAAAGATTGATTCAAGAGACGTTATATTGTATTGTTGAACATTTAGCAACTCTTCATTGTCTATATCATCAGGTATCTAGGGTTGTGTATTTTTTGGTACAAACCACCCTAGAGGGATATATAATTGAATTTTGTGTAGAAAACCACCAATATTTTTCCAAAGCGGAATCTGTATTCAAAGAAGTATCCCAAGGAAGACTATTGTGGGAAATCCCCCTTTGGATCAAATTTTTTCTAGTGGAAGAGGGGATGTTACCCGAACCAATTGAAATGGCAGCATAAAATCCTGCACATAAAGGGAAGGTGATTTAGGAAAGGGTTCATGAGTTAGGTTCCGAAAGTTCTTGAAGTATGGGGGGTCGTCAAGCAAAGAGTGCTAAAGAAGAACAAGCTCAAAGAAGGGATGTTGTGATCGAAAAGAGGTGGAAAAAACAAATGAGAAAATTGATGAAGATTCATGATCAGTCGCAGAAGGAGATCAACTTTGAGAGTAGTTATAGAAGAGAGTTAGAGAAGTTACAAGAGATGTAGATACGTGGAAGGTTATCCGGCCTATGGTTGCAGGAAATATTTGGAGAGAGAGGTGAAATTTATGGAGGAAGTGGATGAGAGGAAATAAAGTCGAAAGAAATAATATGATCCATATGGATGTCGGTGGACTCCCACCTATTCCAACTAGCTCATTTTGGCAGTTTTCCAGTTTGGCAGTTTTTTCACTAGTTTTTGGGTCCCTAACTTGCGAGGTCGTTTCGAGGCCCTAAACAATGTTTTTTAGGGCTCGCCACAATCAAAATGACCTTTGATTTATAGTAACAAAATGTGTATTCCTTGGATAGACCTTTCCAACGAGATATCATGTGCCTAAAACAGAGATCGTATGCAAAAGTTACGACCCCGAAAAGTTGATGTACTAACTTACCCAAACAGGGCCCACATGACTTTTGGCGCTTCATCTCCTAGGGTTACGTTTTTTGGATGTCTATGGTTTTTTACATTCTTGTTTATTGTAAAAAGTCCTTCAGAGCCTCATTGTAATCTTCTTGCGAATGGGCACAACCATCACATCTCTTCTCAGAGATAAGTCACCACCATTCTAGCAAGCTTGTTTCCACTGCATTTTACAGTTTCGGTTTATTTCCTTATTGAATAAAAACCAGTTTTATTGTGTATCTGTTATTCGGTGTTAAGCATATTTTGATAATAATGTGTAATCATTTCATTCTGCAAATATATTATGGATCATAATAAGGATAGGTGTTACCCCTGAAGAAGAAGACTCAATCAAAACCCCTGAAGATGTTGTGGGAGAATCAGATCTTGTGATGCCAGAAGATGTTGAATCACAACGTGAAACTGATATGGTACTACATACTCATGTGACCCCCCAACTTAAATAATTTTGTTCCAGAGGCAAAGGAACCGGCCTCAAACAATCTAGTCCCTCAGTGTTATCTACAAATCCGACAAAATCTATACTAAATTCTTTAGTAGCTTTTTTCATTTCTAATCCTTATACTTTGGCAAGTTCAAGTAGTATTAGTAGCGGAAGTGGGGTAATTTCTTTAGTCATATTGAAACCAGGACCCTCGGGGTTCATTTTGATAGGCTCTCCAAGTCCTCTGATGGAAAGTCAACATGCAAGATTGTTCACCCGATACCTAGAGTTTTGGGGTAAAGGGGATGAGGATGTTGAACACTAGTTTCTTTGTGAAGCCATCTGGAGGTCTCGTGTAACTCTAGATGAAAAAAAATTGGTCGAGTTTCATACCACCTTAATAGATCGAGCTTTAAAGTGGTACATGAAATACATTGAGATAGGGAATACTCAAGGATAATATTTTACTCTTGCTCAGGTTAAACAAAGATTTACAGTCGAATCCCACTTACCAAAGTCATAGCAACAAGATCTCTCTAAGTTGCGAGCGATTAAATAGAGAGACGATGAATCAACATGGGAATATAACCAAAGTTTTAAGGATGCGATAGGGAAATTGGAAAACCCCATCCACAAATACCACCAACGAGAATGGTTTATATAAGGGCTATTACCATTGACCCAAATTCCTTTGGCTAAGCAAAGAATAACTACCTTAGGAGAAGCATTGGAGTAGACCATGAAGATAGAGGCTATGTAAGGCTGCCCTTGAAGCTTGTGGGTGATGAGATAACCTAAAGATCATAGTATTGTGCAGTTGCAAGGCCAAATCTCTACATTAAATGAGAAGATTCAGGAGTTGTCCCTACCTAAAGTAGGTCAACCACATGTATGGTGCATTGTTTGTTATACATAAGGTCATACAACAACAAAGTGTCCAAGATTGAGGGGTGCAGGACCCTCCACTAATCCTATGGAAACACCACCAGTAGGACCATCAGGAGGAGTCGTGAAAATTGTGTCTACATCACCCTTTCATGGGCATGTACAATATCATGCTTTCCCGAATCATCAAGGAGGCCAGAATAATCAATATTGTGATATTTGCAGAAGTTGTGGACATTCTCCAAGGCATTGACCAATTTTATAGAAATATACCCCTGCCATGAATACTTTGTACAAAAAAATTTGTGGGTCGCTTACCCATATTATAAAGTCGTTTCATGCTCTAGATGCTCTTGCAAATAGATTAGATCACTTTTCATTTAGAATTGACGAAGCTCCTCAAGGGTTTGGAGGAGGTTGTAGAGGGGGGGAGGATTCATAGGTGGACGAACTGGCGGAAGAGGACCAATTTTTTGTTACAATTGTGAATAAAAAGGGCATCTCGCAAGATGTTATCCACTTCCTAGAATACCTTGGTGTCCACATTGTAGAAATAACACTCATACCACCGAGGATTGCCCTGATTTGATCACCAAATGGGAAGATCGTGCAAGAAAAAGAGGAGACAATTTGATAAATTATGAACCCAAATCTATTGTTGAAGAAAAAGAGCCCAATTTTAACATTATTACTAGAGGAGGAACAAGGACTGGTGTTGATGTTGAAAATTCCAATCAAAGTAAGATCCAGAAGGCGGTATCGGTGGATGCTAGGTACAATCTCGTAAGGTAGAAGGATTGTTTCAAGACTGCACTAGAAATGTTCATAAAAGTGTCTAATCCTGTAATGTCGATAATCACAAAACCAAGTTTTGAGATTTAACCAACAGTCATGGAAAATCATGTTGCATAGAAGGACCCCCCAAGGAGATCACACAAGGCTATTGACTTGTGGTTCCAACTATTTTTCTACATTTTGGATGATGAACAACTCACTAAGCAGTTATGGAACATGATCAAGGTGATTTTAGGGGATGTCGAGAAGCCAAAAGAATTGATTGTTGCTAATCTTCCAAAGTGGAATACAAGTAGGGTATAGAGGAGGAAGATGAGATATGGAAGATAATTCATACTAAATTCCAACATCAATGACTACAAGATTAGGGATGCCATGGTAGATTTGGGATCTGACATCAACATACTACCAAAGAAGACTTGGGAAGAAATGGGCAAGCCCAAGATCATCTATTCTCCTATTAAGTTGCGTATGTGAATCAATACTACATCTACCATGTTGGGAGGCTACAAAATGTTGAATTGGACTTGGATGGCATTAAAAAAATGGCAGACTTCGAGGTCATAGAAATAATGGGGTAAAAAGATACGTACCCAAACTCATTGGGAATTGATTGGGCCTATGAAAATTACATTGTCATAGATCTTAAGAAGGAAATTATGACCTTTGAAGTGGATGGAATGAAAGTAACCCAACATCTATACCCATACCAAGGCCCTTGATATATTGATTCAACAGATGAGAATATGGAATAGGATGTCCTTGATCAACTTTACACTCTGACTACAGGGAAACGAGCAATCTACATCAACCTTATCATAGATGGATCAATAAGTTTGTGGAGCATTCAGTCCGCCAGTGAAGATTCAAAGGCATCTTTTAATAATTTGCAATAGGGAAGGTATGAAAACTTTTCAAGACATTGCAAAACTATCAGAGCAACCTAGTGGATTGGGACAGAGATTAGAGAACAACTTGTTTATGACAACACTTCATATTTACATAGTTTTCTCATTGATCTGGAGGCTAAGGTCATGGCAGAGAAAGGAATTCCAATACTTGATATTTCATTAAGATTGTCTCCATCTAGGTGGTGGAACATCCATAAGGGAGATTTGACTTCTTGGGATGAGGTCAAACTCGTCATTCAATACTTATTTCTCCTTCCATCACAAGTCAACCAGTCAAGTAAGAATCAGAAGCCGAAGCATCAACTGTTAACTCTAAAATCGTACAATGGGTTTTCTGATCCAAAGGAGCATGTTGTACATTGTATTAAGGTATGGGAAGTTGTGCAACTGCCTTCTAAATTTTGGGTGCATTATTTTATTCATTCTTTGGGATGAATTCCAAATTCTTGGTATATGCATGAAGAAACCAGAATACAAACTGCTTTTTGGGAAGTACTTCAAAGCAGATTATGGCTTGATTTCTCATTTTCAGGTAAGTCTCCTAAAATCACCCTAGTACTGCAACAAATTAGAAAATTGCTAATTATCGATGAATTTAATCCCATACATCCACCTATAGTATGTCTTGCACATGAATATCTACTTTATCATATTATTTATCCATCCCATGCACGAATACCCATGGATTGTAGCAAGGTTGATAAAGACCTAGAATATACTTAATACCTAGATGACCTTAGGAATTTGACATTTAAGGAATTTTAAGGCATTAGAGCTATTATAGATTCTAGATCAGACGATGTCAACAGTTCCTATTCCAAACCCCTAAAGCTGCGGAAAATAAACATAGGGAGTGAGGAGCATCCCAAGATGGAAACCATAGGAGACTATTGGGACAAACAGACTGTGACCAAGATACAAGATCTGTTGCGGGAATATGATGATATTTTCCCTAAAATATTTTCATAATTAAAAGGCATTACAACGGATGTTTGATCATTGTAGACAACTACAGCTTTCCTTAAATTTGAAAAAGTGATTTTTTTGTGTACCATTTGGGAATCTGCTAGGGCATATAGTATGTATGGAAGGAGTGTTGATGGATCCCACCAAAGTTGTTTTGGTACTAAATATACATCCTCCTACAACTTCCAAACAATTGCAATAAATGTTGGGTTAGATTGGAGATTATCGCAAGTTTAATGGAAGTTACGCAAGCATAGTCGCCCCATTGGAAAAGTTGCTAAATAAATCTGGGGCTTTTAGATGGACACCAAAATGCACTCAAGCCTTTGATACCCTCAAATAAAATTTAAGTATTGCTCCTATAATCGTCTACCCAATTTGGAAAGTAGAATTCCATGTGCACATCAATGCTTCTGGCATTACTCTAGAGGATATCCTTGCTCAACCTTGCGAAGGAAACCTAGATCATCATATTTATTTTTCCAGTAGGAAGCTTTCCCAGGATAAGAAAAACTACACTATGAATGAAAGGGAAGGTTTGGAAATGGTTTATGCTTTGCAAAAAATTATACATTATTTGCTAGGAAGCCATTTTAAATTATTTACTGATCGCTTTGCTTTAAAGTATCTGGTTAGTAAACCTCTATTAGAAGGTAGAATTTTCATATGGTTGTTGTTGTTTCAGGAGTTTTCTTTCGAGGTCATTGTTAATCTAGGAAAATTAAATGTGGGTCCAGATCATTTTTCTAGACTAGAGTCAAGAGAGAGAGGCGAGGATGTATATGATCATCTCCTATATGCAGATCCTTTTAAATTTGAAGCTATTCATGATTACTTGTCTGACATTGCCTTATTTATGAGCATGGTTACCTGCCCTGAAGGCTATTCTGCAACTCAAAAGTGACACCTTTTGGTTTGTGCAACAGACTATTATTTGATTGCAAGTCATTGTACAAGTTGGAATTGAACAATATCCTCAGAGGATGTGTACTTGACTATGAAAGACCTATTAATTTATGGGAGTGTCACAATGGATTTGCGGGAAGACATGTGGGTGGAAAGGAAACTTCCCAGAAGATATTACAAGCAGTATTATGGTGTCCAATGATGTTCAAGGATGCCAAATCTTATGACGAGGCATGTGATGTCTATCAGCAAGTTGATAAGTCATCTCGTCGAGATGAGTTACCTTTATATCATCTCTGAGCACTACAAGCCTTTGAAAAGTGGGTTGTTGACTTCATCGATCCGATAAACCCCCCTACGAGGAATTCAAAGGAAAGATACATTATTACTGCAATTGATTACTTGAATTGTTAGGAGGAAGCACAGTCTATTCGAGATTTCTCTATAGACACATCAGTACAGTTTATTTTTGAGAACATATTACCAGGTTTATTTTTGAGAACATAATTACCAGGTTTGGTTGTCCTTGGAGTTTAACCAGTGATCAAGGTGCCCACTTTATTAGTGAGACTATATCCACCATCACAAGAGATTTTTTTATCTAAAACCGTAAGAGTAATCCATACCATCAATAATTTAATGGGACAGTAGAATCCTTCAACAAGATCTTAGAGAGGGGCAGTATGTTGTACAAATCGCGATGATTGGGATGAGAGAGTTTCAGTCGTGTTATGGGCTTACTGAACCACTACAAATAAATTACACAGGTTTACCCTATTTCAATTGGTATATGCAAGAATAGTAGTAGTTCCGTCTGAGTTTATAACTCCAAGTCTATTCATTGTGCAAGCTACTAAGATGACAAATAATGAATCCACTGCAAAATGAATTGCAGAACTAATGGAACTTGAAGAAGATAGATTCTTAGCATATTTTCATTAGATGGTGGAAAAGGATCGAAAAAAGTCTTAGCATGACAGGAACATTAAAACTAAGTCGTTTTCGCAGGGCGATCAAGTCCTATTATATGAAAGCAAGTATCAAAAACATCCGGGAAAATTACAAATGCATTGGTTGGGACCTTTTATAGTTGCAGAAATCTGTGAATTTGGTATTGTTAGGCTCATGCAACTCGATGGTATCCTTTGTCCTGGATGGGTGAATGGAGCACACCTGAACCCCTACATTTATGCTCGATAAATGAAGTCTCGTCGCACTCTTGTCACCGAGAGTGAGTCCGGTAGGTAGGATTTTTCATTAATTATTATTTCCCATTTTCGTCAATAAATTGTTGACATGTTTGACTGTCACTTATCCTAGGATTTAGTTGTCATTGAAAATTTGGCCAACTCGTATATCACCTTTGTGGTCGGGGGAGTCTACGTCAAATATTTATACCTTTAATACTTTCCTCATTCAAAATTCGTGCCTTATCACTGTCACTTCATCTATTAAATGCCATTAGTACATTTTTTTTTGCTATCCCACCAACTCCTAATTTGAGTCATTTAAGTCCCACCAATTGTCATTACATTTTTGTTTATCCATCGGTGGGGTCATTAAATGTTCCAAGTAATGTGTCCTATTAATGTCTACTCGGTAACTATGCTCGTTACTTCACAAATTTCCTCATAGATTTTGTTGTGTCCACTCATCATATCCAATGTTAATATTGAATTGTTGCCATGTTGTCTCTCTTAATGGATGATAATTTCATTACCACCCCCTGACGTTGCCTATAAACTCTCCTTTTGAATGAATGCTCACTGGTATCATTTTTTAATCAAATTCCTTGTATCTTCAGTTCTGCAGCCCCATGAGAACTCTGTGAGCTCGTCTCTACGCCTCTGTCCACCAGTTTTATTTGTCTACCAACGTCAGTATACTACAATGGTTTGCAATTTCGGCTAAGGATCCCTTCTTAAAATCGTTATTCCATAGGAATTTATTGTTCCACGGGTTGTGGTTCAAGGTAATCTCCATGGAAAAGTCGAGCAAGATCGACTAGTCGACCTTGATTTCATAGACTCTTCCTTGTTTTCGCAAATGGCTATTCATGCATTTATGGATTGCATCACATTTCCAAATGGAAAATTTCAACAGAAGTGCAAACCTGAGTACCTACCACTGTGGGATTCTACCTTGATGAGTCTTCGCGACCTATCAGTCTTTGGCACTATAGGAGAATTCATCTAATGCATGTAATTCCTCATCGGTTGAGTGCAAAATAACACCTTATGGTTAGACCAATCCTACCCCATCCATGTAGAGGACATTCATAAGCTCATTGGTTTATCCATGGAAGGTCAATATGTCACAGATAGCTTCCAGGTCTCTGGGAAGCATGGTCAAAAAAAGGTTGAAATTAGCCTATATGATAAATACGACACTAGGTGAGGAGGTCGTGGAGCACACATCGCGTCAATAAATGATGAATAGGTAAACATGGAATGTTATTTGATTGTTTGGAAATTAATGAAGAATTACACAAAAGGCAAGTGCACCCTTGATGCCATAGCAGTAGAAGAATTTACCAAAAATGGTGCACCAATGAATTGGTGTAAATATTTTCTCACAGAATTGTTACAGGATTGCACAGATGCACATGAGAAGCTTGGGTTCTTCATATATGGCTAAATATTGGTATCATTCGCTATGTGGAAGTGGCAGTCATCAAAGGGTCACAACATCTCCCACACTTCTGATAGTTGTATCGCCAAACTCTTCAACCCCTGGCATATTCGCATTACGACCACCAATGAGACAGCCCATACTGCAACCTTTTCATAGTGGCATAATGACATCATCGACACAAAATCCATGAATCCCATAGACAAGACTAAATAGGCACACTCACCACATCTAATTCAGGATGATCCATGACCATACATTTGTGTGACCTCTCAAGGTTTCTCCACCTCTCTTCCATATGACCACTTTACCATTTTATCTGGATGAGGTCGTGTTCAAAAAACAAGTCACTGCATGGTCGGGTGTCACTGTTGAAAAGAAGCAGTCATGTGTCTCCTACATAATTCCTTCCATTGTGCAACGATCATCTCTTGTGCAAACACCTGGTGAATGTACCAGCTCAACAAAGAGGGAACATATGCCTTCAATCTCAGAGGAAGAGGAAGACGAAGGTGAAGAGGAAGTTCTACTGGGGGGACAGTTCAAATCTGATTCTCCACTTTTCCAGACGACGCCACCATCTCGGGTAAGAAATTACGCAAAGTCATTACTTCTACTTTTCCTCTAAAGAGACAGCGCGTCGACTCTCCCTCCAAGTTTTCCATTGACCCCCTTGTCAATGATGCCACTTCATTGTCTTCCCTTCCACTTATGAATTGCATTACTACCCCTCCAATATGCACCACTACCCCCATTCCCTCCTTGGTTCCTGGGATAACCATCCTTGTTGACCCCCTAGTAATGAAACCATATACCCTCATCATTGAGGAGCTCCCTAGCCAGCAACCTAGTATGTCCTCCCACACCCCATTCACTAATTCACCCTCCCCTTCCTGCACCTAGTTAGACATGGTCTTTCCATGGTCTATTGACCCCTCTGCAAAAAATTCTACCACCATAGTTCCCATCCCATCTACTTCCCCCTAGCTCTCGTGGATCCAAGTCCCATTGGACACACATCCAAGAATTGTTCTCCATTATTAGCTAAAGAGAGGGCCATATGTACACATTCAAATGGACCTCGATGGTCCAGATACATATATGAATGCCCAAGAAGACACTCACTTGGCTCACAGTGCCAGTTTCGTCAAGGAACAAATTGCGCCCATGCTATAGGACCCCCAACAATGTCAAGCTATCCTTGAGCTATGTCTAGAGAAAACATGTGTGGTTGTAGCACTTCCGCAGGAGGTCCAATACCATCTTGCATGGAGCTTAAGAGCTCCCTCGACTAGTCCAAATGGCATTGGTACCTCCATCTTGTCAGAACTTTCTATTGAGAATGGACAACCTTACTTCAAGGTTACCCTTTGATCCCTCTCTTACCAGTGCAAAGCTTTCCACATGGGCTACGACACAACTTTTTCATCTTTTGTGCACCTCTTCTAACCAGCTCGAGCATCGGATAACTGTAGTTGAGATAATAAATAACGAGCTCACACACCAAACAAAAAAACTACGATAGGTCATCACAGTAGCCTCTTCATCCATGGAATATGAGCATGGATTGCGCATGTAGGTTGAATCCTTCGTTGGGGTTGTGTTAGATAAACTAGTCCAAGTCTAGCCTTCTTTTAGATATATGGCACCTGAGCTATCTAAATATATCACTCTAGTTGCACCTCCATAATGAGTTGAGCTCATTGTCAGTTATGGTCCCAACTGGATGCAAATACGTATACTCTGCAATAGGATTTGGTTGAGATTAAGTTGAAAAAAAAGGAGCATCCCAAAGAAATGATGCAAAAGCCTACGTAGGAAGTTGTGGAAAGCAATCTGGTTAGGTCCTCACTTCATGCACATGCCAAGTAATTTCATCGTCTCTTTGAAATGCGTAATGATTGGGTCGGCTTAATATAATGGTGCAATCAACCAATTGAAGAATTGTGCGCACAACTCAATAGGATGCACATAGAAGCTTGAGCCCTTACTAACCTTGTTGACCAGGAAGTCAAGTTTGTTGTGATCTAGGTCAAATATGAACGACTGGATGTGGTGGATGAGTATACAAGGGCCACTAAGAAAGATCTTTGCAACTTCTAGCCCACAGTGCAAGCCGAATATGTCCATATGCAACAACTTGATTCCATTTCCGACAAAAAATGGACTACTTTGTTGGCTACAAAAATGAAGGATCCCATTGTGACTTCCTCTCAATAATTTTTTGCGGTAGCCTCAATTTTGGCAAGGAAATGGCAGGACCACATTAAGCACTGTGACAGTTTCCACGAGTGGGCTCTCGCCATTATACCAAAGTTGGGCCTTTTCTTTGTAGAAGGTCAAGGGAAAGAGACAAAAGGTTGACTCAGGACGAGTCAAAGGTTGTGGTCGGCGCCTATTATGCCCTCCATTTTGAAAGAGAACCTAATTTTTGGAAATCCTAAATTTTTATGGAAAGCACAGCATGGCAGCCAAAGATCAGAAGCGGAAGAAAAAAGCTAGGACAAGCGGAAAGATAACTACAAGCGTGCCAGCAGTAAAAATAGTTCATGCACTAGTTGGATGAGTAGTGGAAAGATCTAGAAGCTTCAAGTGCATCCAAGGAGAGAGTGGGAAAAGACATCGGAAGAGGACTCGATAAAAGACAACAGCATAATCAAGAATACAAGAAGCACCTGAGGGAAAGACTATAAACATGGAGATATGTAATGGGAAAGGGGTTACGACGGTTAAGCTATTATGATCCCCTGTTTTTATTGAGTTAATCTCTAGAGTTGTTACACAGGGTGAAGAATGTCATTATGTTTTGAACAAAACCTTGGAGTTTGTAACGGGTATCTAGGAAATATCTTTTGTTGTATAAGAAAAAGTATGGGAGTTACAATCCTTGTATGACCAGTTTGGAGATGTTGTTAATATGAAATATTATTCAGACTCTAAAATTTTGTTATGATGTGTATGAATATCTAATTTCTATGATGTGCAACCCACTTTATCCTATGTATTTGGTACTTGGTTGTTAATTCACAAGTGTCTTTTGTGTATGGACTTGTCTTTATGTTGTGCAACCTATTTTATCTTATGTTTATGTTTTCCTAAGATTCTTGGTGATATAATTCTTTATATGTTCAAGTATGAATCTTCACTATGTTGCATCAGACCTGATGATGTATCCTCTTTGACTCCCTTCACCACTTGAGTCTCAGTTTCACTTCAGTTGAGACCTCCTTCCCTTGCGAAAGGTTGAATATGCTAGCACTGCTAGACTATAGAGGTACCTTTGTTGGTAACCTCTGAGAACCCTAGCCTCAATCACGTGCCAACACCAGGAAGCAGACAACTTCTCAAAAGTTGGACTAGATATGGACCAAGGCACTTAGAAGATCTCTGAAAAGATCCCAAATGATTCCAAAGAATATTTTCATGATTCATGGCTCCTAGATTGAACTCTCTTGCTTTCTTTCAGTAAATATGATATGCTTACTTGACTTTTAGGATGTATCTCTCATATAGCTCTTACGCATTAAAAAAAATAAAAAAAATCATCTCTTCACAGAATTGTATAGTGGTTTTTCTTAATTTGATTGGAAGCAACACACTAGACAATAACTTGTATAAATATTTTCGACGTCTCCATTGATCTCTTAGTTAGAGGAATGTCTGAGGCATCTACTTTTGTAAAAAAAAATCCGTAGACCAAAAAAATAGTGAAATTCATATTATAAATAATGTTTTGGTAATAAATAGAAATCATAACAATGATGTAATCTATAACAATGAGTAAGGTAATATACTTTGTTGGTTATTTGAGAATTATTAATCAATGAGTAAGGTAATATACTTTTGTTGGTTATTTGAGAATTGTTATTCATTTAAATTTAAATATAGTAAAAAATACAATATAAAGAATGATGTGCCTTCAATCTATTAACGTTATAATATGAAGTTCTTTTTAATTATTATAATGCATAATCAAGAATAATATATAAGAAAGAGTAATAGAATGGATAAAATGCATTGACTTCCACTTCTACAAGTTAATCTAAAAGAGGTATTAGCTTCAAGATAATAACTCACATGGCTTCTTTCTATGTTGTATTAAACCTTACCTTGTATTAAGCCTTACCTGGAGGAATAAATCATTATTCTATTTGATTCTAAGTTTCATTTTCTCTTTTTCTTCTTGGTGTCTTCCATGCATTTTCATTTGATCAAGCTAAACACTCATATGATTTCCATCATGGATAAGAATGAGTGAAGACCTTGTGGTAAACCTTGTGGTAATTTCACTAACACCTACTTCTGGGAGGGGATGGTGATTCAATGGAGGAAGAGGGTGTATGTTGGGGAGAATTGGATGGATTACGAGGAGAATTAGATTGAGGAGAAGAGAGGTGAGACAATTTATCAAATTTGTGCTCAATAATGAGAGCCCTTATTAATCCCTAATGAATCCTTGTTAAGGAGAACATAGGTGAGGGAATTGAAGTTAAAGGTTCAACAAATAATCGTTTTGGAATTAGATATTTTTCCAATTATTTTGTTTTTTCCTTTAAAAATGAATTTTCTTTCTCAATATCAAAATGGATTCTTTTATTGCTTCCCCAGTTGCCTCGTGAAATTGCAATATTTTCAAGGGTGCAAACCTTGAAAATCGATTTCAGATTTCCATTTTTCAGAAAATTTCTTGTTTTTCATATTAACTCTCTATTAAAATTTCCTTAAAATTTTTATGGTAGGCCACGTGGTGAAGTGTGACAAATTATTCTTCAAATATATGTCGCTCTTGGATAGCCAAAATCTCGGCAATTTCCCAAGTTTCCATCAGTCTTTGCTCTGACCAGTTGGGTTCTTCTATCACTTCATATACATCCATAGCTTGGGGACTTTCCTCAATTTCATGTATCTCTAGTCTCATTTTCTGAGTTTCTCTCTGTCTTTTAACAAGAGTATATACAACATAATATTTTTCCAATTTTTTCTTTGTAGGGTCTTTATCACCACCATCAATTGAATTTTCGACGAGTTTTTTTCTTGGTTCTAGACCACCACTTGTGGGTTTTGTTTTTACAAAAGTACCTCTCTATGAAATACAGGGTGAATTAGGGTTTTTTCTTGTTCCCTCTCTACCGTTTTGTCTGTAGCATTCATTAGTGCTAGCAAATTCTTCAACATCGTTTAGGCTTCTTCAAGCCTTGTGGAGATTTTGATTATCTCATCCTCCTTCCTCGAACTGTTCATAGTTATAAAAATAAGAAGAGTATCCAACCATGGATGTGTGTGAAGAAAATATTTTTTTAGGGTCGAAACCATTGATGCATTGAGATTCCTTTAAACCAAGTTGATCAAATTGAATTTCAAATTCATCCAATTGAGAAATATGCTTGACAACAATTTCCCCAACTCTCCATGGAAATGGAATGAGTTGTTTCTTTCTTTTTTCATTAAAGAAATGTTCCCAGTATTTATACTATCTACACACCTAGATGACAAAGATTTTATCAGATACATAAAAGGGGAGCAAGAAGGGTTTCCCCTTGAAACCGAATAGTCTCATAAAACTAAAATACTCCAAAGTATAAAAAAAATCATTTCCCATTGAGGAAGGAGGCCACCTCTAGTGACAATGTCGATGTAGTAGGACCAAAGATTAATTTTTTGAAAGAAAAAATAAAACTACTTTGAACCACGTAGAAATTGTATCGGGATTTATGTCTCCATAAAGTCGGGTACTTGACAGAAACTATTTATACGTTGAAATAAACACTCATTTTCCTAGGAAATTCTTCAAAGATATGGCAGTGGGCTATAACATATACCAAATGAGAAGTCATATTGAATTTTTGGGTTTTTCTCAAACACCCATTTGAAACGATATCTCATTTGAAATAATTCGACCCCAACCAATCAGGGCATCTTTGTGAACAACAAAGTGAAGAATATAAACAATGTATTTTGGCACAGAGGTTGTTGACTCTAGTCCAATTATCCAGGAAAATATCTAGGTGAATTCTTTGTATGGGTATTTCAAATAATTTACCTCAACCTGAGCGGAACTGCTACCATCTCTTGGGTTGGCGAGATAGTTCTTGAGGAGCTCTGCTCCTCCTTAGTGTTATTTAAGAAATTCATATGCTTCCTCATTCTTGAACTGCATGGTGGGGGATTCACAACATTCTCCTAGAAACTGAGGGAGTCAAAGAGATTGACAGATTCCCGTGAACTTGAATTATTCTTCTTTATGTGTCGAATTTATCTGTGCACCAGAGAAATAGTTCTTTGAAGTTCGTTCTTTGAAGAAACACAACCGACCAATGTTATACACGAACTCCAAAATTTGTTTGATTCCTTATCTATGGGGGAAAGAGCCAGATACCACTTATAATATTGTGACCACTGGAACTAATGATCTTCTCATTTGAGAGTGTTAAGTGTGCCTTTTCAATACAAGTCATTTCTTCTACTTGACGTATATTTACATTGCTTTCTCTTCTTACGAATAGGTGGTGCTACTATCGATATAACCTTTTTACAGCATGGAATATTGACCCTCTATTAAATTTACCACATATTTCCTTGATTACCATATGTTGGAGCTCTTATTTCAAAATTTTTAATCTACACATTCAGATTTCGAATTTATTGTAAAGCCTTTACGAAATATTCGCCACTTAATAATAGTATTTAGGTTCACACAAGTGGAAAATGATGTGGTGGAGGGCAAGTAAATGTCATCGAGAATGGTGACGTGATGTCGTGGAGGAAAAAAAATGGTTAATTATTGAAGTGCAAAGTGGGACATGGAAGGTGCAATATGGTGAATGTGATACTGCGGGATGCGGGACATAGGACATGGAGAATCAAAAAGGTAAGAAGGGAGGAATCCCACATCCATAATGATAAAATAAACTAAGTAGAATAAAATTTCATTATGTGGATCACGAAAGTGGATGGATTGTTTTGAAGAATTCGATATTGCGGGTTGCGGGACACGAACATGAGGGGAAAAGGTAAATGGAGGGGAAGGTTGTCCCACATCTGCAATCAAGAAAATTGGCTTAGTATAAAAAGATAAAAAAGTGCATTTCGGAGGACACAAAATTAGAAAAGGTCATTCTAAGTTTTGTGCATTTGTGAATTGCATGACACGGGCATTTTCGGGATAGGTATGGATTAGTCTCCCACAACAGAACTCCCACAATGCATAAAAATGACTAAGTTTTGGATTCATGAAAAGTGACTAAGTATTGGCTTGCGGGTTTGTAGGTTTGTGGACCTGGGAACTTGATGGTAGCCTGATTTGTAACCCATATTTCAAAGAGAAAAATGACTAAGCAAAGAATATACAAGGGACATAAGAAGAAAAGAAAAAGACTAAGGATGGATGTACCAACATTGATCAATGAATGTAGATCAACATAAAGGTTGGTTTCATTTAGCACATTACCTTATTCGTCATTATTGATATAGATCAAGGACATGTCTCCCCATGAGGGTGAACTATTCCATATTATGAGTAGTTGTATTAAATAAATGCATTATGTTATGTTAAGATATATTTTTTATTTTTGAGTGGTTATTTTTTATAGTTTCAAGCTAATAACTCAAATGGATTCTTTCTATATTTTTTTGAACCTTACTTTGAGGAATGAATAATCAATCTAATTAGTTTTGAGTTTCATTTTATCTTTGTCTTCTTGGTGTCCTACATGCATTTTCAATTTATCAAGCTAAACACCCCTCTAATTTCCATCATGCATAAGAATGAGTTGGGACCTTGTGGTAATGGTACTTATAGTATCTAGTTATGTGACAGGATGGGAATTCAAGGAGGAAGAGGACATAGGTTTGGGAGATTTAGGCAGGTTATGAGGAGAATGAGACTAAGGAGAGGAGAGGTGAGGACATTAATTAATTTTACGCTCAACAATGAGATCCCTAATGAAGGCTTGATATAGGAATGTGTTCTCAAACATGGCAACCTCATTTCTAAGTATTGCTAGCAAACCAAAATTAAATTTAAAAAAAAAATGACCTCATTAGACTCATGGATTTGAAGCTAGATATTGAGCTTTATGAAAATGTCAATGCACTATTATATTGATTTCCCTAGATATTTCTACATATACAACCATTGGCACATGAATTTTTGCAAATAATAAGAAGGGTAGAAATGGCATCAAAGGGCCTAACAAAAGTCATCCCATGTCCCGATTTAGTTAGTGGTGAGATTGTTGCTACATTGATATAGATTTAGCTTGATGTAGACTTCAAAATGTTCATATTATATCTCCCACCAAGCATGTGGTACATGCTCTAGTTGTAATCCATTGATATATAGTCTAGTGGTGTCAGGCGTATTTGGAGATCTACTAAATTATACAATGAGGAATATATATGTTAGTGGTGTCGAGCATATATATATATGAAAATTTAAGTATGCAATGAGGTTTCAGATCCAAGAATCTAGTATCTTTTCCCACCTTTGGCCACCATACATGCGGAGATAAAAACAATTGTCTAACAAGAAGGGAGAGGTGCCAACATGAGGTTGTATGCACACTAGTTCCTTGATAGTAAGTACATTTTCTTGGGCCAACATAGGAGTGGAGGTTTTGGAATATTTAGGGGGCAAATTGTTTTATGAAGGAATTGTGGGTAGACTAAAGTAGCAGAGCCAAGTGGGTGGGTGTGGAAGTAAACAAAAATAAACCCTATTTCTTGCAGAGAACAATGAGTGAGGTTGTGAAGAGGTCCTCATGGTTCTTAGGTGGAAGTAAGTAAATGGGTGATGGGTGCACACAAAGCCTTGATTATAACCAAAATGATCAATGAATTAGTAGCTTGGGTGGAGAATTAAAGCTAAAAAGGAAGCCAATGGTGATGACAATCTAGGTGTCTTTCTTGTGCTTCCGAGAAATCCACCCATATTTTCATCACCATTGGGTTCCTCTTCCACTTGATTTCTCCACCATAGCTACTCGTTCCTCAATCATTTTGGTTATTCTCAAGGTTCCATGTGCACCCATAACCCATTTAATCATTGCTACCTAATATCCAAGAGGACCTCTCCATGATGTCAGTCATTGATCTCTACTAGGACAATGGTTTATTTTTGTTTACTTTCACACTCGCTCGCTTTCCTTTTCCACTTTAGTCTACCCACAATGCCTTTATAAAATGATTTGGCCTCTAAATATTCCAAAACGTCCATTGCAATGTTAACCTAGGAGAATGAACTTACTATCAAGGAACTGGTGTTCTTACACCCTTGTGCTTATTCCTCCCTCTATTAGTTAGACACGTGTTTTCTCTTCAATGCATGGCAAGCTACTAGATTCTTGGATCTGAACCCCATTTCATTCTTTAATGCTTGTTTAGATATGTATGACTCCACTAAACTATAGATTTATCTCTACATACTTTAATCCATGCCCAAATATTCCTAACACCATAATACTATAGATTGATGAGGATTGTGCTGAAAAAACTTATTTTTCTGGTGTATGCATCAACAAATAATGCCCATGCCCTATTTCACTTTATCACACTAATCAAATTGTATCTTCTTAAACCTGAGTTGAAAGCTTGGTTTTGATTCATGTAGTTTTTTGTCATGTTTTAAATTGACCTGATGTACCTTACCTTTCAGAGCAAATTTGTGTTGTGCATTAAAGGATAGATCTCTTTCTTCTCAATGTACACTTGATCAAATATTTATTGGTATATATGTCTTGCAAGTTGTTTGATATACACTTGGGTTATATTGGTAGTCAATAGGTTTGATCCTAGGCTTGGCCCAAATTACTCTAATGAGTTATTGATTCCCCATGGTTGAAAAAAAATACACTTAATCAAATATAGCATATTGTGTACCAATACCGTCGTCGAAATATTTATACCTTAGATTTGGAATGCATGTTTTATGCATGAGTAAGATGTTCTTAAATATTATTAATGGAACTATGGAAACTTTGGTAAAATGGGCATGGTGTATTGTAACCCCCTTTTAATTACAAGAGTAAGTCAACAAATTCATTAATCATATGGACTTTAGTGTCCTCAAACAATGGAAGTTGGAAAAGTTGTGAAGATTGACTACATTCCATTATTCTTAATAATATTTTCTATTAATTACAAAACATCATCATTATGAGAAAAACACTAAGAGGATCAAATCTTTTTATGTGTAATTTTTTTTATCATTTAAAAAGAAACTAAAAAACCATTACATCTCAACTCCTTCCTTAAAATTAAAACTCCACACTTATAACTCTTAAAACTCCACACTTATAACTTTTTGTTGTATGATAAGGACAATATTTTTAACATCTAATTCTATAATGGATTACTCTTTGTTGTATGATAACGCCAATATTTTTAACATCTATTTATATAATGAATTAGGATAAAGAAATAATTGCAAAGTTAAATGATGTTACTTTGCTATTGCATAATCTACTTTTGTATTATCTTCCCAATTCACTTCATTCATGGAAATCCCCTATAAGAAGAATTAATTTGTAACCGCCATAAGACATTTATACTCCATCTTTGCAATGATATTATTTAGCACAAGCCACATTATAAATACGGGGACATTAATTAACATGGTGTCTTCAATCCGATGCACAAAGCATATATAAAAGGGATATGGCGTACTATTACTATTCCCTATATTATGAAAATAGCTTAACATTTGTATTAACCTGTTTGAGAACGCCACTTATTATATTTCGCTATTTTCCATTATTCTTTTCTTAAAATAGAAAATTTATGCTAGAACTTTAAATTTCTATATCTATTTCTAACAATTTATTAATGCTTTCAATTTTTATTACAAATTTGAAACCAATAATCTTTACTACAATGTTTTATAAAATTCAATTTCTATTACAAATTTGAAACCAATAATCTTTACTACAATGTTTAATAAATTTAACAAATTTCAAATATTCCTTGATTATCATAGCTTTGTTAACCAATATGCCTCGATTAGAAGCATAGCTTTGTTAACAAATATGTCAATAGAAGTTACAAAATTAGAAAACATCCAAGATTTGTATGAGGAAGATGCATATTTTCCAATAGCTTGGAAGACTTGGAAGGATCCTTGGAGGTGACATGAGATAGTATATGTTAGACTATTTTTTTTAATGAGAGATTTTTGTTCTAAAAATAAAAATTACATATTCCAAGAGGTTGATGATGGAGAGCCTCACATGAGAGTTGCATTTTGGATGTTTTGGATGTCATTTTTAGTTGAATAGAACTAGGTGGCTTATAGAGAAGATATAACTATACTCTAGAAATCATGAAGGACATAAGGATATGGGTTGAATGTTGGAGAAGTTTCAGGATGTGAAAGAGAGAAGCCACATCACTCCATTGTGTACACCATTACCCATATGGGAATCACCATGAGCATGGATTTAGTCCTTGGATTTGCATGACCTCAATGAGGCAAGAACTCAATATTTTTTGTGGTGAACATATTTTAGAATATGCTTCATTATGTTATAAGCAGGATGATGGACAAACATCATTCTTTTATTTTGAAAGGAGAGGCTAAAATGCATGGTTGTCCTAAAAAAATTATTAGGATAGGGATAATATAATCCTTGTGCATTTGTGCATTTTTGGAGGATAACCTCTAAAATGATGAGATGAATATTTTATTATAGGTATTCATGTCATTCTTATGTCGATCAGAAAACCAAGGTTGTGAATATAAATTTTGGCAACTTGTTGAAATGTTTGGAGAGAATCCTAGATGATGGGATACAATATTGATAAATGTAAAATTATATTATTACAATAATTTTGTGAATGGGTTTACATTTAAAATATTGTTCATATTGTGTATGCAACATTCCAAAAAGCAGTAACATATTTATTAATCTTTCTTGAATAAATCATAGGGTGTGCAAGTGCATATTCATTTTTAGTTTTTTTTAAAGGAAATGCATGAGTAAATTAGAGCAAAAATATAATCTAGTGTGTATTGAATTATAAAGAATTGTAAAGATGAAAATTATTTTGTTAATTTTAAATGAACAAAGATGAAAATTTTGGGGGGACATATGGTGTCTATGCATTTTAGAAAGGGTATATTTCCAAGAGAAATGTATAACAAGTTGGAATTCAATAAAATAAGACCTTGGATAATTCTAGAGAAAATATATGCTAATTCATACAAGTTTAGATATCTAGAGCCAATCTTTAATGTAGTGCATTTGTATGAGTTGTATTATGAAGGCATTACAACTAAAGAATACATGGAATAAGTGGCAAATTGAAGAAATGTATTTTGTAAAATGAGAGATATGATATTGAAGAGGTTTGGAAAGACCGAGTTGGTAGGGAGACATAACAAAAGAAGTAGATGCACTACTTGGCTTGTCAGAAGAGAAAGCACCAATCTATGATGTTAGAGTCCTATAGTTCATAGTATCAAATGGTAATTGAATATTTTTCTTTAAGTGATTTATATTGTAAATAATATTACATTCTGCAAATGATTTCCAAAAGTAAAAGAAAAAGATAAAAAATAATGTAAATCAAAAGAGGGTAGAAAAGAAAAGAAAAGAAAATTATAAACAAGAAAACCCCATGAAAAGAAAAGTAAGTGTGAAATTGCTGCAAATTTGAAGATCCTTGTTTGAATCATACAGTGTAATCATGATCAAACGATTTTCAATTATGTTGTTAGGTTAGAGAATAACTTTAGACAAACTATTTAATCTTGGCTAAAATATTTAGGTAGAGGAAGAAACTAATCCAATTGTTTAAGATGGATTAATTAGTTAGATGCATAAGATATAATATAGGTTAGATAAATTTTTCTTTCAGAGAAAATTAAACAGGGTCTACACATTAAATGCACCCTAAGTTGATAAAAATAAGGTAGATTAGTATAGGAAAAATAAAATGAGAATGTAAAGGTTTCAAAAGCAAATAATTTTCTGTATGGCGCCTATGTTTTAACCAAAGTTGGAAAATTGACAAGTCAGTTTGTCTTGTAGCGCATAAATTCCACGCAGATCTTCACCGGTGGCATTGTCCCTCCTCTCGATCGATGACCCTCATTTCTTTTCGCCCACCCCCCTCCCCCGACCTACATACCTTTATCAAAGGAGGGGGGGGTCTGAAAAGTTGTTTTCTCCCGCTCTAGGCCCACCTAACGTCACATTCCCTTGTTGTTTCGCACCCCCCACCCTCCAATTACCACAAACTGCCTAATACACCCTCTGAAATCTGCCTAACTCACTCTCGATACCACTCACCTTCCCACCTCTACTCCTCCTCTCCCTACACGACACCTATTCCCACACCTCCTATTCGTTAGCCAATTAAATCCTTCCCTATGACCATCAGTTGTCCTGTAATGGTCCCGCGCCCTAACGGATATCCATGCACATACAAAAAACCCACATTCCCCTCATTACACTATGTGTTGACTGAGAAATCGTGAATATCGAGCAAAGCTTATTGTCAGACTACCACCACCATCACTTACCTTCAACTGACGAGCTATTTTCTCGGTAATTAAATCATTTTGAACCTATTCTATTGTTATTTTTTCAATTATATCTCCCAAAAGAAAGTATGTCGATGCCTCTAAAAACCCAATGGTTCCCCCTCCAATTGACCTTGACCACATTCCTCTGACAGACAAAGATTATAAAATTGCAAAGCCTAAGTGTGAATTCGATTTATTCGAATTACACGGTTGGCTGAAGGATAATTTCCTTGACCAGAGTTACGAAATTGGACTTTGGGAATCCAATTTACCCCTCTACATGTTTCCCCAAACCTACCATTTCCCTGAATGCATCCTTAAATTCCAAGCTAGTTATATGCCAAGCCAAAGAGCCATTGCATCTTACACTGGTGAAATTCTGTTTACATTTACTCATAAGACCATTAACCAATTTTGATGGAATTCCTTTCACTTCTTCCTATTCACTTGATGAAATTAAAGAATCTTGGTGCCAAGAGAATTTCAATTTGTGGTGACTCTAAACTGATAATAAAACAAATCAAAGGTGAATACTTTGCTAAACACCCAAGATTGAGAGCTTACGGGAATGTTGTCCTAGATTTTCTAGAATGCTTTATTGAGTATGACTTATCGACCATTCCCGGAAACCAGAACATTCTAGTTGATGGTCTGGCTACCTCAACAAGTACCTGCAAAATACCCTACCGTCCTAGTCGCCAATACATAGTTGAATTAAAGAATAGACCTATTGTCCCGGATAACATCAAATATTGGCAAGTCTTTGGAAATGATGAACAAATTGAAAAAAATTTACAATCAAATAATGAATTTTAGTGTGCCAATATAGATGTAGATTTTGATGATGAAGGAGAAAGTGTGGATGAGATAGAATCAAAATAAATAGATCAAAAACAATAAGGATTGGAAACATTTCAATTGAAAGATGATATTTTTCCTAGAGGGTTATCCCCCTTAGAGGAGTTGTTTAATTTTAATGATGTAGACAAAAAGCCTAAAATTGAACCTACTGGAGCTGAAGTTGAAGACTGCAACATAGGAACTGAACAGGAGCCAAAAATGATTAAACTATCCAATTATTTATCCCCTACTGAAAAGAAAAAGTACATAGACTTGTTCAAATAATTCATAGACGTATTTGCATGGAGTTATGAAGATTTGAAATCTTATGACACCAGCATTATACATCATAAAATTCCTATAAAAGAAGACCAAAAACCTTATAAACATAAACTTAGGAGGATTAACCCAAGGTTGATTCCTCTGATTGAAAAAGAGGTCAAAAATATGTATGATGCTAAGATCATTTTCCCATTAAGATTTTCTAAGTGGGTGTCAAATTTAGTTCCAACTAGAAAAAAGAGTGGAGAAATCAAAATTTGCATTGATTTTAGAAATCTTAATAAAGTCTCTCTCAAAGATAACTACCCTTTGCCTAAAATGGATCACATTTTGCAGAAGGTGGTTGGGTCCAATAGAATTTCTCTATTAGATGGTTTCTCTGGTTACAATCAATTTTTAGTCCATCCTGAAGACCAAGAAAAAACAACATTTACTACACCTTGGGGTACTTTCATGTATGTGAAAATTCCTTTTGACTTGATGAATGTTGGAGCTACAATTCAAATAGCAATGGATATTGATTTTGTGGATGATCTAGGCAAGTTCATAGTTATATATCTTGATGATATCACTGTTTTTTCAAAAATAGATGAAGAACATTTGCTCCACCTAAGAAGAGTCTTTGAAAAATGCAGGAAATTTGGAATTTCCCTAAACCCAAAGAAAACATTATTTGGTTTAGAAGAAGGAAAACTACTAGGACATATTATCTCAAAGAATGGAATCAAAATTGATCCTAGCATAATTAAAGCTATTCTAAAGATAGGTCCTCCTAGGAATATAAAAGAGCTCCAATCTTTCATTGGAAAAATAATTTTTCTAATGATATTTATCCCCAATCTGGCAGAACTTCTAAGAAATATAACAAACATGTTGAAAAAAGAAACTAAAATAAAATGGACTACAGAGGAAAAACGTTCATTTGATCAAGTAAAACAAGCCTTAACACAAGCCCGTGTGTTGATCAACCCTGATTTCATGAAATATTTCCTCATTTTCTCATTTGCCTCTGAACATACTATTGCAGTAGTACTCTTGCAGAAAAATAATGAAGGCCATGAACATCCTATTGATTTCTTTATTCAATCCTTAAGAGATGTTGCACTGAAATACAATATCATGGGAAAAAAAGGATTCGCTATGGTAAAAGAAATCAAAGATTTTAGAGTCTACATTCTTCATTCACATATAATTTCTTATGTTACAAACTCTGTGGTGAAAGACATTGTGACCCAAAATAGTCTTGATGGGAAAAAAGGTAATTGGATTGTTATTATCCTTGAATATGATATTGAAATCAAATCTACCAAACTCATTAAAGGTCATGGATTAGCTAAATTAATGGTTGAATCTATTTTTCATGCTTTGGATATAAAAAATTTAGCTACACTGGATGAACAAGAAGAGCAGGCGACTATACAAGTAACAGAGGCTTTTGCAACCTCCCTGGAACGCAGACCTGATTTTTGTCTTACATCATTTACAAGCTCCTCCTGGTTTGACCGGGACTAAAGCTAGGTTTCTTAAACTCAAATCTATGAAATTTTGTATTTTAGATGGCAATTTATATTGGAAGGATGATGGGGGAATTTTACTAAACTGTTTACTGAAAGATGAGGCAGATAACTTTATGCGAGAATTTCATGAAGGAGATTGTGGTGGACACTTGAACTGGAAAAATACTGCCAACAAAATCCTAAGAGATGGTTTTTATTGGCCAACCTTATTTGCAGATGTTCATAAAAAAGTTACCTCATGTCATAATTGTCAAAAATTTTAAGGCAAAAGGAAACTACTACCTTTACCCTTGAAACTGATATCAGTTGAAACTCCTTTCAACAGTGGGGTTGGGATTTCATTGGAGAAATTAATCCACCATCATCAGGCCAACACAAATGGATCCTTACAGCCACTGACTATTTTACCAAATGGATTGAAGTTGTACCTACAAGGCAAGTTATTGATGTTATGATTATTAAATTTTTAGAAACTAATATTCTTTCAATATTTGGATGTCTCGAGAAGATTATCATTGATAATGCAACAACATTCAAATCAAAAAAGATGGTGGAGTTTTGCAGCAAATATCGAATTACTTTAGGACACTCTACTTCCTATTACCCTCAAGGGAATGGATTAGCAGAGTCTTCCAACACAATTCTGGTTAATATCATCAAAAATTTGTTGCAAGATAACAAGAAGTCATGGCACAACAAGTTGGTCAATGCATTATGGGCTGACAAACTTACTACTAAGAGATCAATTGGCATGCCCCCGTACCAATTGGTTTATGGAATGGATGTTGTTTTTCCCACTTCTTTAGGTGTCCCTGTTATGAAAATGTTGTAGGAAGTACAAGAAGAACCTAATGACATCCACAGGAGAATAAATCAAACCATATAGCTGCAACAATCCAGAGAAGAAGTTTACAATAAAACTCAAGTGATCTAGGAGAACATTAAGAAGATCTATGATAAAATAACCAAGGTTGATGATTTCCAGATAGGAGACAAGGTATTGAAATGAGATTCAATGAAAGAAGAGAAAGGTAAGCATGGAAAATTTGATAATTTATGGAAATTTCCTTACATAATCCATGCTTACAAAGGAAATAATGCATTATTTCTTAAGGATATGGATGGAGCAGATCTGTCAGGTGTACTTGTCAATGGAAGAATTCTCAAGCATTACTTTTCACTTGAATAGAAGCATTTCTCACTTAAAATCATTGTAAATACCATTCTACTTTTTACTATCATGAGTGGGTGACTCATATCAGAAGTTGAAGCCCGAAGAGAAGGCCCTAATCTCCTTATCATTTATCACCATGTTTACAACTACAATAAAACAAATCAGATGTAGAAAATACTGGAGGAGATAATTCAAGGCTATCGGTCACTAGTTCTTGGCACCTCACAGGGATAGCATCATCCCCAATGGAGCCCCTGTTAGAGTCCTATAGTTCATAGTATCAAATGGTAATTGAATATTTTTCTTTCAGTGATTTTATATTATAATTAATATTACATTCTGCAAATGATTTCCAAAAGTAAAAGAAAAAAGATAAAAAATAATGTAAATGAAAAGAGGGTAGAAAATAAACTTAAAAACAAAAAAAAACAAGAAAATCCCATGAAAAGAAAAATAAGTGTGAAATTGTTGTAAATTTGAAGATCCTTGTTTGAATCATATAGATTAATCATGATAAAAAAAAAATCAATTTATGTTGTTAGGTTAGAGAATAACTTTAGCCAAAGTGTTTAATCTTGGCTAAAATAGATAGGTAGAGGAAGAAATTAATCCAATTGTTTAAGATGGATTAATTAGTTAGATGCATAGGATATAATATAGGTTAGATAAATTCTCCCTTTAGAGAAAATTAAACAGGGCTTGCACATTAAAATGCACCCTAAGTTGATGAAAATAAGGTAGATTTGTTAATGTTTTAGCCGTTATTATAGTTCTTTGCATTTCATTGGATAACAATAGCATAATACAAGATCACTGAGAAATACACAATCACAAGAGACATAGCATTTATCCTGGGAAACCCTTTAGGGGAAGAAAACCCAACAAAACTTACTTATTATAGATAGCCAATACAATGCCAAGATATCTCTTAAACTAATACAGAAGATCCTCTCCCAGATATGCACCACTCTCTCTCCTTCTTTTCTAACTGCAGATCTGAAACTTGTCTCACGAAATGAACAAGTGAGTTGTGTATCTAAGTGAGGCGCTAGCCTCCTTATTTATACAACACTGGCACGTGTGAAGTATCTCTTCACTGGCAGGGCCGAATTCTCCAACTGGGTGGTTACTGTTAATATTATGGTAGCTGCGGGAGATATTTACCTCCACGTGTAAACCTGACGAGAATAGAAGACTCTGAAAAGCAAGAAAAAACCCTAATGAGTTGGCTAATAACCCTAGAAGTCTTGTCGGCTCAAGAAGATAATTTATATTAGGTTATTATCCTCCAAGAGAAGAAGTCGGCCAGAAATCATAATCATATACTGAACAGACATGTACCCAAAAGGAGAAGTTGGCCCCAACAAATCTGGCAGAACCACTATAAATACAGGGCGCCAGTTCTCATTTGACACATCTCATAATTGCAGAGCAACAACTAGTGCGCACTGCAGTTCCCAGTTTGGTGCACACATGTGGAGGAGAGCTGCAGGTGCAGCTGCTACAGCAACCAATTTTTTAGTGTTGGCTTGGACTATCTCTTAGCTAGGGTTTGGACTATTTGATCAGCTATTGTTGGTGTGCTATCCTTGGAGGAAGATGCCTTACACCTTGTTTGGCTATCTAGCCTAGGGTTTGCTTCTGGAGTAATTCTCAGTCAAGGTTAAGGTGCTTGGAGGGTGGCTTCGGCCTATGGTTGGGTGACAAGGGTATTGTCAATGGTAAAACGAGTACACATCTTTCATATTCTAACAGGTTATGGGCCCACACCTCCTTCATTCAGTCTAAACGCTGGAAGGAAACATAGCCGCTAGGATATTAAGCTCGTTGAGGAACTACCGCTAGGGTTACTAGCAGAAGCAGCTTCCAAGACACTACTGCTAGGGTTACTAGCAGGAGCAGTTGAAGAAACCCTAATCCTTTTGTTGACACCTTAAGTGAATGGATTGACCTAATCTCAGAATAGATCAGTGCGCTCTAGCCTAGCGCATCTCATGACACTCTCAGCAAGCCAAGACATGAAGTTTGAATTTCTGGTCAAATCTAGGGTTTGACCAAGTCAAGCAAGCCATGACTAACTCTATGAAGTATGAGAACAAGTTATATGGAGCCTCTAACTTCAGAGCATGGAAGACAAGGATTGACCTCATCCTTGCCAAGAATAAAGTGTTGGATATCGTGAAAGGAAAGATCGTGAAGCCAGAGTTTGAAGAAGGAAAAGAGAAGGAACCGTTGAACGTTGCAGCTATGGAGAAGTTCAAATATGTTGACATCAACGCCATGAGTATCATAGTGGATTCTATAAACGACCACTTGATACCCTACATCTCCCATCTTGACTCATCGAAGAAGATGTACGATGCCCTAGCAAATCTCTTCTCAGTCAAAAACATTGGACAAGTTATGAGTCTGAAGAATGAGCTTCGTGACATGAAGATGGATGATGATGACAGCATAACATAATACTTTGTAAGGATATCCCAGTTAAGAGATCAACTACAAGCTATTGAAGAGATCACTTCAGAGAAGGAATTGGTGAACATAGTACTCAATGGTCTTCCCAAGTCGTGGGATGCATTTGCCGCAAGCATGAACACAAGGAAGGAGTATCTGACATTTGAAGAAATTTGGACTTGCTATGCTCAAGAAGAATCAAGGATCAATGCAAAAGAGAAACCCCAAGGGAAGTACATTGATCAATCCTTCACAACAAGATTCAAGAACTTCAGGAACAAAAGGAAGTTTGGCTCAAGGAGGAAGCCAAATCAAGAGAAAGACATTTCAGAAATACAATGCTTCAACTGTTGAAAGTATGGTCACTACAAGAATCATTGTCCCGAGCTAAAGAAAAGGAAGGAGAAACATGAAGCATCAATTGCCGAAGAAAAGGAACCTACAAAGAAGACTAAGCAGGATGGAAGAGACTTCTTCTTCTAAAAGGTAACAACACTCTTCTTATTTCTTATACATATCTTGTTTGCATCGTCTCTGTACATATCTTGTATATCTATCTCTTGGAAGATAATATGTTCCAAGAAGAACTATACCTATGGAAGAACAAACAAGATGAAAATAGATATAATTAGATAATACACATGAAAAAAATGAAATACAAATCATGTGGAAGCTATTGCAAGATAAGCCAAATCAATCATGAAGAGACTTAGAAGAAGCAAAGACATAAAGAAGTCAACAATCGAGAGGAAATTGGAAAACAACTTATGACGTTTTGTAGAAAACAACAAGATGGAAATGTGGACTCTATTAGAAAAGAGAGCCAATTATATATTGCAGAAGACAATAAGGATGTAGATGGAAGCGTGGACTCTATTAGACAAGAGAGCCAATTATATATTGCAGAAGACAATAAGGATGCAGATGGAAGCATGGACTCTGTTAGACGAAGGGAGCCGATTATATGCACTTATACATGAAGAAAGGATTAGGAGGGAGCTAATCCTATGATCCATTGAAGATGATGAAATATATATATCCATGGTAGTAGCCATGAAATACAGTACATGTTCAGTTCAACCATAGAAGAAGACTTCTTCGAAGAGAAGCCTTAAAGTATTCCTGGTTGTCCATCCAGATCTGTGATCCTATGATGAAAGGAAGAAGTGGAATCTCTAGGGCATGGAATCTATAAGAAAATCCATGGACCCAAGAGCTAAATAAAAACATGAAGAAGAACATGAGGATTCCAAGAAAGAAAGAGAAACCAGAACAACCAGTCATTGTATCAAGAATCACAAGATTACCAGCCTGATATGAACTCACTAAAAGCAATCAAGCAGAAGAACTGAAAGTTGTGATGAAGAACAGTGTATGGAAGACTTATGAATGAAAGCATTGCGAGATCTAGAACCAGAGATTCTCCCAGATGGAGGGAGAAGACTATGATGATTACTTGTTCCAGTACACCAAATATATCACTACATGAGTCATTATATCATCTGCAACATCCATGAGTTGGAGTTCTACATCAGATGAATGCAAAGAATGTTTTCCAGAGAAATTGAATAAAGAGCGTATGAAGAGCAATCTCAAGACTTTGAGGCACACCAGAAAGAGACTCTTATATGCAGATAAAAGAAGATAACTTGGTGGAGAACCTCTAGTGCACAACAGAAGTGTGGTGAAGATTTCCTATAACATCAAGATGACTACTCAGTAGATCAAATATCATGCTGACAGAAGAAGTGCCACATGGATATGTTCCAGTTTTCCAACTATGATATACTCTATTGTTCAGAGATACATAAAGCCTTCACAGTGTTCCAGACTAAAGTACATTTGAAATCAAGCATTACATTATCCGTAATGAAGTCTAGAAAGGAGAAAGTGATTCTCCAAATACATATCTCCGTGGATGAGCAGATAAGCAGACATTTTGGTAAAGCTTCTATCCAAGATGAAAGAGTTTGCGTACTCAAGCTGGAACTCGTGGAAACAACTTCCTTCTTATTGAAAAAGGAATAAATGACTCTCCAGTTAGGAGGGAGCACTGAAAATATTATTGAAGCATTTATTCTTGAAAAATAGTCCAAATTGGATAGATTCTTTCCTGTTCGGAAAGTGGATTGAGATTTCTGACGGATTATGGTTAACATGGGAAGTAGTCTGATTGTTGATGTATCATAGACAACAAATTCCCATTGTGGTTAACATGGGGAGTGGTCTAGGGCAGTCTCTCTTCTTGAGGTTACTCAAGAAGACTGGCTCGCCTCGTCGGACAGTGATTTCTCATTGTGGTTAACATGAAGAATGGTATGTTTTGGAGGTTGATGCAGGACAGTGTTTTCCTCTTGTGGTTAACAGAGGAAATAGTCCAAACAGTCATTCCTTAGGGTTTATACATTCTCTCCAGGGTGCACTTTGATTAGTGTAGGAGGAATGGCCCAGGGTGGGGAATGGTCCAGGCTCAACAATCAGAGACAAACATTCCTTAGGGTCTATACATTCTCTCCAGGGTGCACTTTGATTAGTGTAGGAGGAATGGCCCAAGGTGGGGAATGGTCCAATCTAAACATTCCTTAGGGTTATACATTCTCTCCAGGGTGCACCTTGATTAGTGTAGGAAGAATGGCCCAGGGTGGGGATTGGTCCAAGTTCAAAAGACAGGACAGTTAATCTTCCTTGCTTGAGAAGAACAGTCCAGATATCTCATTGTTCTACTCTAAGGGAAGATATTCTTTCAGAGATCACAGATGTGAGTGAAATATTGGCCCAGATGATTCAGTTTATATCATAACATTGTTTCTATGCAGGTTTCTATCAGAGGTTTTTTATGAAGACTGTATGACAGTAGATGAAGACTATTGTGGTGGATATGTTCCACTATTCGTGACTATACGTTGTTGATCAAGTACTTGTGTGTTACTTGGTGTGGTAGTGTACCACTGGATTGTAGTTATGTACTACTATGGATAGACACAATTGTGTTCTATTTTTGTTCTAATTGCCTTTAAGACTATCAGCAGTTTATTGGAGATAATCATCATCCAGACGAATGATGAATAAAGATTTTCCAGACATAAAATAGTTCAGATCATTTACTCTTCTAGATTATAAGAATGACTCTTGTGTCACTCTATGGTATGAGTGACTTATCCAGCATCATGTCTAATTACTCAGATGAAGTATGGTTTTGAGAGATGATGCAGTTGATGGTGATGGTGATGCTCATGATCTAGTCATGAGATAGTCTAAACGACTATGTTGATGCTACCGAGTAAATGGTATGTTTTTGTGCTCAAGACCATTACCTGTAATACCTCCCTAGCTAGGAGGGAGTGTTAATATTATGGTAGCTATGAGAGGTATTTACCTCCACGTGTAAACCTGACGAGAATAGAAGACTTTGGAAAGCAAGAGAAAACCCTAATGAATTGGCTAATAACCCTAGCAGTCTTGTCGACTCAAGACGATAATTTATATTAGGTTATTAGACTCCAAGAGAAGAAGTCGGCCAGAAATAATAATAATAAATTGAACATACATGTACCCAAAAGGAGAAGTCAGCCCCAGCAAATCTGGCAGAACCACTATAAATACAGGGCGCCAGTTCTCATTTGACACATCTCAAAATTGCATAACAACAACTGGTGCGCACTGCAGTTCCCAGTTTGGTGCACACGTGTGGAGGAGAGCTGCAAGTGAAACTACTGCAGCAACCAATTTTCAGTGTTGGATTGGACTATCTCTTGGCTAGGGTTTGTACTATCTGATCAGCTATTGTTGGTGTGCTATCCTTGAAGAAAAATGTGCTACACTTTGTTTGGCTATCTAGCCTAGGGTTTGCTTCCGGAGTAATTCTCAGTCAAGGTTAAAGTGCTCAGAGGGTGGCTTCGACCTATGGTTGGGTGACAAGGGTATTGTCAATGGTAAAACAAGCACACATCTTTCATATTCTAATAGTTATAACCACATTTATTATGTTATGGGGCCTCTTTAATATCTGTTGGGGCCGACTTCTTATTCTGCCTATTATAATTATCATTTGACCAATCCGCAAAAGGGGATTTGGTCCTATTACAATAGCCGACATGATCAATCCACAATGGGGATTGATCCAATGAATAATATATCAGATAATAATAATAATACTCTTTGCGGTTACATTATTTCAACACTCCACCTTAACAAGAAGGGTATTCTTCAACAGCATCATCAACAACATCAAGTGGGTGAGAGGACAACATCATCAATATCATCTTGGAACACTGACTGGCGTATCTTTAAATCATCAAAAGTTTTCTTCATCGACAACATCGTCATTCTCAAAGGAATTCCATCATCATTTGCATCAATATGTATTAGTATAAAAACTAATACATCATCATCATCATAGCACAAGGTTGGCTCATCATAATACAAGACTGGCTTTACATCACAGCTATCAAGTTGGAAGCTCAGTACTCGTCTCATCTCAATGTATTTCTTTACGTCACAACACTCAGGTTGGAAGCAAGATACTAGATTGGCTTTACGTTACATCTATCAAGATGGAAGCACAGTACTAGTCTCATCTCATCGTCTTGCTTTATGTCACAACACTCAAGCTGGAAGCAAGATACTCGTCCTGCTTTACGTCACAACCATCAGGTCGAAAGCAGGATACTAGACTTGCTTTACGTCACAACTATCTAGCTGAAAGCTCGATGCGAGTCTCATCATATCATCTTGCTTTACGTCACAACTATCATGTCGGAAGCAAGGTACACATCCTTCTTTACGTCACAACCATCAGGTTGGAAGCAAGAAACTATACTTGCTTTACATCGCAGCTATACAACCGGAAGCATAGTACTAGTCACACATCATCTTGATTTACATCACAACCATCAGGTCGAAAGCAAGGTACTCATCCAGCTTTACGTCACAACCATCAGGTCGAAAGCAGGATACTAGACTGGCTTTACGTCACAGTTATCCAGCTGAAAGCACAATACTAGTCATATCACATCGTCTTACTTTACGTCACAACCATCAGGTCAAAAGCAAGAGATGTCTCATCACAACATCTACTCCCTCTTTCGAGGAGGGTCCTTTCGGACTATACCAAGCTTATCTCGAAAGTACTCAAACTTTATACAAGATAGTGGCTTGGTCAACACGTCAACAACTTGTTCATCTGTGCTAATGTACTAGAGCTTTAAGGCTCCTCTCTGCACCATGTCACGGATGTAAAGATGACGGATCTCTAAGTGCTTTGACCTGTCGTGGAATACAAGATTCTCTGTCATCTTTATGCATCTCTGGTTGTCACATAGAATCAAGGTTTCTCTCATGTCTAAGTCAAGTAGGTCGGTCACCAACTTTCGAAGCCATATAGCTTCCCAGCTGGCAGAACATGCAGCAATGTATTCTGCTTCTGTTGTGCTGAGAGCAATACTAGATTGCTTCCTACTCTGCCACGAGATCATAGCTGATCCCAAACTGAAACAACATCCTGAAGTTTTTTTCCTATCAGAAACACTTCCTACCCAATCTGTATCAGTATATCCACTCAATGTGAAATCATGATCTCCATCATAGTTGAGACCACAATCTATTGTACCTTTAAGGTACCTCATCACATGTTTTGTAGCCACTAGGTGAACTCATCTGGGTTCTACCAGAAACTGACTCAAGGTGTTCACGACAAAACAAATGTCTGGTCTGGTGTTCGTCAGGTACATCATCGATCCAATAATATGTCTGTACAATGTGGATCAATCAACTCTAACGAAGTATCGACTAGCAGCTTTAGCTTCGCTTCCATGGGTGTATTCATGGACTTGCATTCCAACATGTCGAATCTCTTCAAGATTTCGACCGTGTACTTCCCTAGGTTAAGGAAGATCCTCTCAGGACTCCCATACCTCAAAACCTAAGAAATAATGCATTAAGCCAAGGTCTTTCATTTCAAATTCTGAGGCAAGTCTCTTTTTACATTCAGTGATGAGATTTTCTTCTCCAGTTAAGAATAAGTCATCCACATAGCAGTAAGATTATTGGCTCATTCTTCATGATCTTGAAGTAGAGGTTAGAGTCTGCTTTACTCTTGGTAAAGCCTAAGATCGTTAAAAAATTGTCTATACGACCATAGCAAGCTCTAGGAGCTTGCTTCAATCCGTATAAGGCTTTCTTCAATATGCAGACATGAGACTTCCTGTCTTCAACCTCAAATCCTTGAGGTTTCCCTATATACACTTCCTCTTCGATGACACTGTTTCGGAAAGCTGTCTTCACGTCCATCTGGTGCAACTTCCACTTCATCTTAGCTGCAAGAGATATGATGGTTCTGATCAAAGTGTATCTAGACACAAGAGCGAATGTCTCTTCATAGTCAATGCCTTCCTTCTGGGAAAAGCCACGAGCGACAAATCTTGCTTTATACTTCTCAAAACTTCCATCAGCAGCATGTTTTATTTTGAAGAGCCATCTGGAGGATACCACATATTTATTCTTCGGTCTAGGAACTATTTCCCATACTTCGTTCTTCATTATGGATTGGTATTCCTCTGTCATGGCATCTGCCCATTCTTTCCTCTGAATGGATTCTTCAAAGCAGGTAGGCTCCTCTTCTAGGAGATCACACATCAAAGCCGTATAATTGGAAAATGGCTTTGGTCTTTTCACTTGTCTCGTAGTTCCTTGGGGAACACCGTACTTCTCTCCATCTTGAATAAGCTCTCTAGCTCAAGCTGGCTTTCTTTTATGGAGGGTCGTCATCTGAGGAGGTTCTTGCACTTCTACTATATCATGGTCTTCTAGAAGTTCCTCATCAAGGGAAGTTACGACTTCCCTCACTAGTTCTGCAGCTCTAGGAACCTCCCTCATTGCAGTACTGGGGATTACGGGTTCCTCTTCATATACTTCTTCAAGCCGGCATTGTTTATATTTCTTGAGCGTTGCATCTTCATCAAAGGTCACATCCCTGCTGATCTCAATGTGATGGTGAATTGGTATATAGATTCTGAAGGCCTTGGAGACCTCACAATATCCCACAAATATTCCCTTCTTTCCTGAAGGGTCCAGCTTGTATCTCTTTTCTTTAGGTATATGAATAAACACTGGACAACCAAATATTTTGAGATGACTTGCCTCTGGCTTCTTTCCGATGAACATCTCTTCTGGTGTCTTGAGCCCAAGTGCACTATGGGACAATCGGTTCTGCACATATACAGTTGCCATTGTTGCTTCTGCCCATAAGCACATAGGAAGATCTTGATCATGGATCATAGTCTTCATAGCTTCCATTATGGTTCTGTTCTTTCATTCAGCTACACCGTTTTGTTGGGGATTATAGGGAGTAGTGAGTTCCCTCTTGATCCCAACATCTTTACAGAAGTTCACAAACTATTTTGAGGTATATTCTCCTCCATTATCTGACCTGAGTATCTTAATCTTCCTTTCAGAAAGGTTCTCTATCAAGGCTTTGAATTCCTTGAACTTGTTGAACACTTCATCTTTAGATTTCAAGAAATATATCCAGGTTTTATGAGAGTAATCATCAATGAATGATACATAATATACATACCCACTAATGGAGGATGATGGCATTGGGCCACATACATCTGAATGAATGAGTTCTAAGACTCCTTTTGCCTTGTTGTCCCACTTCAGAAACGAGTTCTTGATGTTCTTCCCTTGTGCACATCCATTGCATACGCCTTCATGGTCACCTTTGAATTCTGGTAAACCTGTGACTGCTTTGCATATGTATGGTAGTGCCTTGTAGTTGATGTGGGCTAACCTTCTATGCCAAATTTCACATGAGTTTTCAACGGCATGGGTCATGGCAGCCTCTGAGTGACCCTTTAGTTTATACAAGCCATTTTCTTCACTTCCAATGATGATTGCTTCATTTAAGGTTTCTCCTTTAGCCCACATAAGAACTTTTCCATCTATAAAGGAAACTCTGAAGCCTTTCTTTTCTAAAGATGAAATGGAGAGTAGGTTCTTTTTCAATCCTAGTACATATAGTACGTCCTTCATTTTTAGTGAATTCCCTGAATTCAGTTTGTGGTTTGATTCTCCCACTCCCTTGATGGGATATTGGTAACCATCTCCAAGTGTCACTTTCTGAGAAAACTTATTTTCTGAGATACAAGAGAGAATGTTTCTTTGTCATGTCATGTGCTTGGATGCACCATTATCAATGAGCCAAGTGTCCTCTCCAGGTGTTACAGATCCTGAAAGGGCCAAGATCAAGACATGGTCTTTGATCTGCTCTCTTATCATCTTTGTGGGTGGCTTTTCATCTTCGACTACATGGGCATGGAGCCTCTTATGTTTTCTCTTGTATTCTTCTCGTCTGGCTGGACAAAACTTCGCAATGTGTCCCATCTTGTCACAATGATAGCATTGTACAGATGAGTAGTTCATTTCCTTTCGTTGTCCTTTCTTCTGAAATCTCCTTGGATGAGATTCTTTATGATTGAATTTGTTTGACTGTTGAGGCTCTTTATGAGTATCCTTTTGGAAGTAGGGTTTCTTCCTTCCTCCTTTGGTGTGAGTAGCTAGGGCTTGATCATCATCTCTTATTAGTGACGCTTCACTATTCGCTACTCTTGTTTCTTCTTGGATGCATTCTTCCCATAGACTATCAAACTTCAGTTTCTCCGTTCCGGCACATATCGTTTGGATGAATGCATCCCAAGGTCTTGTGAGACCATTTAGGGCCGTCATTATGAGTTCGTCTTCGTCTATGGTATCTCCAATAGCTTCTAACTGTTCTTTGAATTCTGAGATTCTAGAGAACTATTCCTGAATCATTTCTCCTTTATGCATCCTTGTATTCTTCAGTTGAGTTCTTAGATTCATCTTCTGGTTTATGTTCTTTCCTTCATATAGTCTGGTCAAGGCATCAAAAATTTCTTTCGGAGTCTTCTTAGATGACACATAAGGAATCAGATGGTCTTTGATTGAATCTGCAGTGATTCTTTTGGCCCTGATTGTGTCGTTTTGATGCTTTTTCTTTTCTGCAACATCGACGGGTTCTGATACTTCTTCTTTGACGAATCTTGCTAGGTCATTCTCTTCAAGAATGAGGCAAATCCTATACTTCCAAGCATAGAAGTTTTCCACTCCTTCTAGCTTGTCAACAAGCTTAATGCTTGCAGACATCTTTACCTGGAGCTAGGAAAATGACCGAAAAATGAAAGTGCTCAAAATCAAAATATGAACTTACCAAGAGGTGCACTTGGCTGAGGCGAGTAGCCTGGTGTGTTTGGATCTGAGAAAATACAACTTTTTCTCCTCCAAATTTGATCTGTGGATTTCTGGACTGGTGCTTCTGGTTTTCTGGTACCTTTGGTACTCTGGTACTTCTAGTACACTGGTTTTATGGTACTTCTGGTACTTTGTGAAACTAGGGTTTCACTTTCTGAAAGATCAAGCCACTGAAAAGGTGCGCTGAGAGTGCCAAAGTGATCCTTAGGGGAGGGTGCACTTTTCTAGATGGTTTTGAGGCTGAAAAGCTTCACCATCAAAAAGCCTTAATTTTCATGTATGGCAACAATGATGTTTTTCACTCTTGTGAAAGATGCTTCCTTCAGCTTGGCTCTGATACCATGTTAATGTTTAAGCCATTATTATAGTTCTTTGCATTTCATTAGATAACAATAGCATAATACAAGATCATTGAGAAATATACAATCACAAGAGACACATCATTTGTCCTGGGAAACCCTCTAGGGGAAGAAAACCCAACAAAACTTCATTATTATAGATAGCCAAGAGATCTCTTAAACTAATACAGAAGATCCTCTCCCAGATATGCGCCACTCTCTCTCCTCCTTCTCTAACTGCAGATCTGAAACTTGTCTCATGAAATGAGCAAGTGAGTCGTGTATCTAAGTGAGGCGCTAGCCTCCTTATTTATACAAGACTGGCACATGTGAAGTGTCTTTTCACTGGCAGGGCCGACTTCTCCAACTGGGTGGTTATAACCACCTTTATTATGTTTCGGGGCCTGTTTAATATCTGATGGGGCTGACTTCTTATTCTGCCTATTATAATTATCATTTGACCAATCCGCAAAAGGGGATTTGGTCCTATTACAATAGCCGACATGATCAATTCACAATGGGGATTGATCCAATGAATAATATATCAAATAATAATAAGAATACTCTTTGCAGTTACATTATTTCAACAAGATTAGTATAGGAAAAATAAAATGAGAATGTAAAGGTTTCAAAAGAAAATATTTTTCTTTATGATGCCTATGTTTTAACCAAAGTTGGAAAATTGACAAGATAGTTTGTATTGTAGCGCATAAATTCCATGCAGATCTTCCCCGACGACATTGTCCCTCCTCTCGATCAACGACCCTCATTTTTTTTCGCCCCCCCTACCTACATAACTTTATCGGTAGAGGGGGGGGGTCTGAAAATTTGTTTCCCCCCACTCCGGGTCCACCTAACGTCGCATTCTCTCGTTTTTTGTCACCCCCCCCCCTCCAATTACCACAAATTTCCTACTACCCCCTCCTAAATCCTCCTAACTCACTCCTTATACCGCTCACCTTCCCGCCTCTACTCCTCTCCCTACACAGCACTTGTCCCCACACCCCCTATCCGTTAGCCAACTAACTCATTCCCTATGACTTCCAGATGTCCCATAACGGTCTCACGCCCTAATGGATATCACTGCACATACATAAAATCCGTGCCCCCCCCCGTTACACTATGTGTTGATTGAGAACCTGTGAAGACCGAGCAAATCTTGTTTCCATACTACCACTGCCATCACTTACCTTCAACTAGTGAGCTATTTTCTCGGTAATTACAACATTTCTAACCTATTCTATTGTTAGTTTTTCAATTATGGCTCTCAAAGGAAAGTATGTCGGCACCTCTGAAAATCCAATGGTTCTCCCTCCAATTGACCTTGACCACATTCCTCTGGAAGAAAGAAATTATAAAATTGCAGAGCCTAAGTGTGAATTCGATTTATTCGAATTACATTGTTGGATGAAGGCTAATTTCCTTGACCAGAGTGACGAAATTGGACTCTAGGAATCCAATTTACCCCTCTACATGTTTCCCCAAACCTACCCTTTCCCTGAATTCGTCCTTAAATGCCAAGCTAGTTATTTGCGAAGCAAAGATTCTGCATCTCACACTAGTGAAATTTTATTTACAATTACTCCTAAGACCATTAACCAAATGTTGCAGATACCTCAAAATAACTCCACCGTCCCTTTATTGTCAAAGCCCTAAATGAATTATATCAAAAATTGGCATTTTCCCAGAGAGCCCAATTTTTTGAAATTTTCCTTTATGAAGATGCCCAACTGCCTAAGAAAAATCCACCATACCCCTCTTCTATTTTCCCAGAGAAGGCTAATAATATTATCTCCATGCTCTCATGTCTATTAGGATATTATTCTGATGAATGGGTAGATGAACCTATTTTAGGTTTTCTGTCCATTTTCTCTACAGAAGAAAAGGTTTCTATGAACTTCAATTTCAGTCAATTCTTGGCTGACAACATTCATGAACAATTTCTTAAGTTTCAAACTAAAGGAATGTTCAAGTATTCTTCAATTTTGGTTTATATGTTTATATTCTATCAAGCAGACAGGTTCCCTTTCGCACTCTAGAAGCTAAATGAACAAGGAAGCTCACAATCAATCATCTTTTGGACTTCATTGGTGAGAAAGAACTCAGTGGAGTATAGTTTCAAAGATTGTATTGATTAGTTCATTTATCCAGCTACTTGTTTACTGAGTAGTGATACAGAACCCAGGGTTAGTGAAGAAATTCATAAGGTTTTACATCTAGCTGAGCAGGCCAAGACATGTGACTGGATTTATACCAGAATTATACATAAATAAGGGTGTATGGATGTGAGTTTCCACCATACATGTTGCCTAAATACCTCCCAATGAGGATTTTTGCATTGGAGTACATAAGATAGATGATAAATTCAGATGAAATCCACTTTGTAGCAGCCAAGAAGAAAGTTCATTTCATAATTAAAACTCAGATAGGACCATTTATTTGCAACATCAGAGCAGTAGGTGAAGAAGCAGACATCCTCTTAAAACAGATGAAGTTTCCTCTAAGCTTTACTTAGTCATATGACCCATTTGGAAATATTTCTGAGTTGAGGACCAAACAGAAGACCACTCCCTATGTGCATACACAAAGGCCATAGATTGAAAAATACGTGAACCAAGCTGGGTGGGAAGAGAACATCTTGCAAGAACCAAAAGAACAACTTTTGTCTATGACCACTTCACAAACCATCACACCTCATAAACACGCAGAGAAAATATCAAGGAATGAAGACTCTCCTTCATTCACAGAGGTCTCGACAGATGATTTTCAAATATATAGGAAGGACTAAAACCATTCCTACAACAGGTTTTCTTAAAGAGGGAGAAATGCAGTCTACAATAATCTTGGAAGGACCACACTCTTCAGCACAGTCAACTAGTTTGTTTACAGGATCTCCATCGTCATCAAATTCACAAAGGAATCCAGACATAGCTCTAACATCTGAATCAATTCATGGAGAAAAGGAGTCAAATATTTTTGATAAGTATAAGGAAATTAAGAAAAATAATGAACTTCTCAAAAACAATACTTATACTCAATTTTGGAAATAGACTTCTACTACTCAGCACAAAATTTTGTCATCTTTTGACACAGAGAAGGGGAGAATGAAAATGGCATTCTTACAGGCATAGGTCCCCTATCCAAAGACAACAGTTGATTACAAGAATATTTCATTTGAATTTAATATAAAGGATGTCCATCCTATTGATCAAATGGATATGCACATACAGAGAGGGGAGAATATTTTTTCAACCCTAAAAAACACTACAATGACAGCTTCCAAATTACAGGTATCACTGACTAATATCCAGTCTCAATTGAAGATTGAAAAGATCTCTTCTTTTTCCAAGGATAATAAGATAAAATCATTAGAGGAATTAGTACTCAAGATTGGATATGACCTAGCTAATGTCAAAGCAACATAAGAGTTGATTAATAAGAAGAATGTTGGCATAGCATCACTCAGAAAACAGTTGAAACTACCAACAACAGAGGATTCACAGACTAAAGAGGTGGCTGAGACAAAGAGCCAAAAAGAAGAAATGCTCAAATTGATTATGGAGCAAAATGCACAAATTAGGGAAATGGAAGCAGAGATGGATAAGTTGATCAAGGAAAAAGAGAAGAATGCATAGTTGACCATAGTTCCACTAGATGAAGTGCCCCTAACAGATACACTAGTACATTTGGGTCAAATTCTGACTGCACGTTCGACGCAATTGCCATTTATATTGTCAGGAGAACGAAAAACAACAGACCCCCTCAAACGTCGTTTCACATGACGTCGCTTTTTCGATGACATAGATTTCGTCTTTATTGCGACGTTTCAAGCAGACACATGTCATCTCAGATTTGACTGTCCAAACCCCATATAGTCGTCGTAAGATCGACGTCTTGGAGATGGAAAGATCAACGTCTTGGACGCGACAAGACCAATGTCCTTGACGTGGCAAGACCAACGTCTTGGGCGTGGCAAGAGTGACATCTTGGAGGTGGAAAGAGCGACATATTGGAAGTGGCAAGAGAGACGTCTTAGAGGTGGCAAGAGAGACATATTGGAGGTGGCAAGAGTGACGTCTTGGAGGTGGCAAGACCGACGTCTTGGCGGTGGCAAGAGTGATGTTAAGAGGTATCAGCTCTGACGTGGTTGCTATGGGAGTGACACTCTTGGAGGTGGCAAGAGCGACGTCTTGGAGGTGGAAAGAGCGACGTTAAGAGATATCAGCTCCGACGTGGTTGCTATGGGAGCGACACTCCAAGACGTCGCAATAGTGACTGTGCTGTAGGTATTTAAAAATATATATAATATCAATACTGGGCTCCACGAGATGATATTGATATTGTATTTGGTTAGGCTCTTTGGAGTCCTTTTTAGATGACCTCATTCATCCTGCTGGTTGGTTGGAATGGTCAGGGGAATTCGCATTAGGAACCTTATACTTTGGGGAATACATGAATGTTGGGCTTGGTGTAAGGTTGGATGAGCGTGTAACATGGGTTGGTTATAGGGTGATTAAAACCGCAGAAGAAGAAAAAGAGTTTAGTGTGCTTATCTTTACCTCTAGTTCTACAGTGGGATCCCCTATAGAGGAGACCTACTAGTTTATTATTTTTGTCATTACAATAAGGATACCATGTCTTAAATCCTTACTAGAGTTTGAAATACTGAAATGAGAGGAGGCCACAAAATTATGTACATCCTCTCATCTCATGCTAAAATGTAACCTATATTGTTATATTTATATTCTTTATTTTTTTGTAATATATTTTTTTGGGAGGAGGGGGGGATTTTTTTCTCAAAATAATAATATCTACACTTTTTCTCTATATGAAAAAGAGATGTTTATAGTTTTTCTATGTTTGAAGTTTTGAACTCATTATAGATTATATAATATAATAATACTCTTGTTTTCATGTTTCCTCAAATTTTGAAGGTGGTGTTTCTGAAGCTTGTACCATGTTTCCCCAGTTAGGTATCTTAGGTCAATCTATACTTACTGTCAGTTCTAAAATCTATTTACTTTGTTGCCTGTGGATGTTATAGTATGCTAGTAGGAATCATGTTGGAGGTATTAGTGATGGATTCTCTTTGCAATGACCTATGATCGATGAGTAGTAAAATTGAGGACAATAGGTTCTGTAATAAAATGTGAAAAAGAGTTATCCTTAATTGCAAAGATTCATTTCAAATGTTTTAGGAACACAAGAGGTAATTCTATTGGGATTTGTAATTTTGACATGAATGGTTAAGAAATATCTCAAGATGATTACTCATAAGAATATTGAAGTATTTTAGTGCTTGTTGTGTGTGTTAATTTATTATCAACTTCAAAGTGCTCCTTTTGATCTAGAAATACACACCTGTCCTTGGACCTTTTCTCTTTAACAAAGAAAATAGGAAAAATAGTCTCATTCTTATTGTTCAACATCCCTTGCCATGATGCCACTATTTTTAAACATTTAATTGTCAACTAGATTTCTTAGCAGACGTAATGGTCACCTATTATAGAAAAGGAGGGTCTGTTATGGGCAGTAGAGGAGGCATACTCAGGTTGTTATACCAGCGCCAATCCTATACTAAAACTAGATAGATCAAGCTTAGTATCACCTAGCAAAGAAGACTCCAAATGCTACATTCTTTTGAGCAAGTTATAGTAAAAATTACACATTGTTTTTCTTGGTAACATCATTTTCTTCTTAACGAAGCTCACCTAAAATTTCCTCTACAAGCCACTTTGTCTTCTTTGCAAACTTATTTTTATAAGTATTTGTAACAAAATTTACATTGTCTAAATACAACCAATCTTCCTTGCTTATTTCCTTAGCAAGTTGTCATTCATAAACAATTTCTTATTATTGTTGACAAATCTTGGTCTTCTCTATCAATTTTGCAATATATTTGGGCTCCCTCTTTGTTCATTCTTCTTGCAAAGGGTGAGTTGTCTTGCTCTCCATTTCCACAACAAATAGCTTGGAGATAGGATGTCTTTCTAAAGAAAATAAAAGAAAATTGCTATGGAAATTGAAAGAAGGTACAGAGCTAAAATAGTGCTAATTGTTTCAATAAAAAAAACGTACCCTTGCTCTTCTCCATCTTCTCCAGAAGCTCATGTGCAAGGATTAATACAATACATCACAAGAAAACAGGCTACAAGAGGACCCATTGGTAGGAAAAGCAACAAATTTATGGAGCTCTGGCTAAGAAACCCACTGAAAACTTTTGTATATACTGTAGCAATAAGTCAAACAAAGCCCTTCAATATGCCAATAATTGTGCCTCTACTTTGTGGGAAAATTTACATATTGGTGACAAGGACAATTGTATTGAACCATGTTTCACTATTTGCACCAAGGCATAGTGCAAGCCACATCACCCAACATGGAAGAGCATTGATTCTATCATTCAAGAAGAGCCAGATGAGGCCATAACTGAAGGAACTAGCAAGAGAGTCAGTAACAATAATGACCCATAGCAGTATCGTGTTGCTAGGCAATCTATTTATCGTCACAACCTAGGCACTCTCTCATAAGGAATTTTTTCAAAATTGGGGGAAAATTTATCGTGGAAACTTGAGGAACAAACTAGGTCTAAATAAAATCTGGATAGCAATGCCCAAATATATCTGCTGGGAAATATGGCTGGCCCGAAATAAAAAAATCTTTCAAGAGGAAACCATTAGTCCTAGACAGTGCGCAGTCAAATCGATTTCCTTATGCGCCAAATATATGCAACATTGAGCACTACAACAAGATCAAGGCTCAGAACATTACGAAAAAGATAAATTTATTCTTGAAGACTCCCTCCCTCTCCTCGGCTAGTAAACCATATTCAACATCTCAGTGGGCTATAAGGAAAAGAGTGGAAGAATTTAAATTGTGGATGAAAGCAAATAGGAAGCATCCTCTTTTACGATGGAGCCTCCCGTGGTAATCTTGGACCAGCTGGTGTAGGTGGGATCTCATTGACCCTGCTGGAAACAAGTTGGCTACCTTTGCCTAGGGTCTTGGAACCGCAACAAATAATATAGCCAAACCGTATGCTCTATATGTGGGGATAAGAATAGTCAAAGAGCATAACATTTATCATATTTCAATCTTTGGTGATTCTATGTTGATAGTTAAAGCAATTCTCAAAAAACAAACAGTGGAGAAAAACCTTTTACATGGCATCCTTCAACGAATCAGGACTATTGTTGAAAGCTTTGGAGAAATTAATCTCTTCCATATCAAGAGAGATCTCAACCCCCTTGCCGATCTTTGGGCTAAGACGGATCGAGAATAAGAAAAGGTGAATTTGAAACAAATGGAGTAAGTGGGGCACTCCCCATCCCTTAACTCGTTACTGCTCAAGTCTCTGCCCCAATAGATAGCTAATGTATTTTAAGATATTTTGGTGCCTAGGGCAGTTTTGTAAGGATGTATACAGTCTAGATGATCATAGGCAAGGTCCAGAGAGGGTGATAAAATTTGAAATTTATGTCAAAATACTCCAAATTATGCGACTATATGCCTTGATTGTAGACTGGTTTGATGTTGTTAGCTTTGGTGCGGCCTATTAATACAATTCTTCTACAATTTCTGTTAAAAAAAAAAAAGAATTACATGGAACAATAAACAAGTAGGAATACAGATCAGAACAGTTTAGGTAATTGCAACTAAATAAATATCAGCTTAAAGTACAATAAGAACATTTTTAAATAGATAGGTTACAATAAATTCCTGCACCTGGATTTTGGATGAAAGTAGAAATGAGAGGAAGTTTTTTTCCTCGTGGTGGAAGGTAGGGACTAAGAATGTATAGTATATTAGATTGATATTCCAGAAATTACACAAGACTCGTACTTGATAAAAGATCAGCCCTGCACAATTTATTAGCAATGACTAAACAAATGTGATTTATTTGTTGATATCATGCACATGTAAGAATAGGTACAAAACTCTAACTAGACACGTTGCAAATAAGACTATTTGCCCAAAAAAATCACAACCCTGCAACTGCCACAAGTGATCAAAGAAGACCCATAAGCTAAGTGCATGTTGGATACAAGCAAAAACCTTTTTCAAAAAAATACTAGAAATCATGTGAGCTATTCTTAAAATATGAATGCACATACGACATTCTAAAGTCCCACTCTACTATTGTACAAATTCGAATAATACAATATCTAATGGGGCATGTCAGTATCCCATCCAGTGGTGAATCAACTCATATGTTCAAATCCAGCACAGTTGACCTGTATAAAGATTCATTTGTTGGTGTTAGAACAAGCAACTTTATTCATAGATCAATAAGAGAATTTAGATTGTCACAACAGATATCAATCTCTGAAAACAAAAAATGTAAACGTATATCAATTCAAGGAAAATGCCATAGCTCACCACAAAATTGTTCCAAAGAGATATTTGATCATCAATATAAATTTCATTAAAACAGGCATTTACAAAGAACATTACCTGCCAGCGTAGTGAAAAGACTATGAAATCAAAATGTCAAATATGAGCTATCAAAGATGTATTCCAAACAATGGTTCTGGATGTATAAGAATTCACTATAGAAAAAGAGATCAAATAGAGGCAGAGTCTCATGTAGATACTATGGGATGTCATAATCAAAAGAAATAAGTTTGAGAGCACTAAAGCTTCATGGTTTTCAGCAACATCAACATCATTACCAAGAATATATTGATGATGTGGACCTCAATTCACATTTTCCCAATTTTAGATTTTGAGTTAACGAGGCAAAGGGATAAAACATAGCATTGCACTTGTGTAAGGTACCTACATTCTCACTGTAGCTTGGAAGGTGCATACAAGGCTATGTCCAAAACATCCTATATTTCAATGATCTATAGAGTTTGGTGCAGTTTAACAACCAAAACACAATAGCAGCAAGGATTGAAATGACAGCTTTTATTTTGGAATCCAAGAAATATGTTAAGTTTGAAAGGGAAACAAAGAATGAAATAAAGATGGAAGAAGTAGCAAAACAATGCCAATAATTCCAATCTAAACAGAGATACAGAACAATCTATATGACATAGAATTTAAGAACTTAAAAATGCAAACTAGAGATCGGTATAGTAAACAAGGTTGCATGGCAGCGTATACCTGTCACTATGCAGGTATAATAACAGATGCATAGAATGAAGCACAACAGATGTATAAAAGAGCTTTGATAGATATGTACACTAAATGCAGGGGAAGTGCAGAGATTGCACATCGACTGTTTGACAAAATGCCTGAGAGAAATGTTATTTATTGGAGTGCAATGATTGCAGGGTATGTCCAGATTGGGAAAGCTAATGAGTCATTGACACTCTTTAATCAAATGCAACTTGCAGACATGAAACCCAACGCAGTGACCATTGTAAATGTGCTCCCTACATGTGCTCACTTATCGGCTCTGCAACCAGGCAAGTGCCTCCATGGTTACATAATCAAGAGTGTATATGAATCATATATGTTTGTTGGGAATTCCTTAATTGACATGTATTCCAGGTGCGTGAGTATAGTTCTTGTGAATCTTATGTTTGACAAAATTATTAATAGAGACCTGATCTCATGTAATTCAATCATTGTTGGGTTTGCAATGCACGGGCAAGGTAAAGATGCCCTCTCTGATTTTTGTTGAATGCAGAAGTCAAACATAAAACCAAACCACATTACCTTTTTCTGTATTTTGTATGCTTGCAGTCATGCAGGCATGGTGGAAGAGGGCTTGCAATATTTTGTTCTCATGAATCAAAATTATTACATAAAACCCAAGATGGATCACTATGCATGCATGATTGACCTTCTTGGTCGTGCTAGGCAACTGAGTGAGGCAGAAGAGTGCATTATAAATATTCCAATAGAACCTTGTGCTAGTGTGTGGGGGGCCTTGCTTGGTGCTTGCAGAATTCATGGTAATGTTGAGCTAGGGGAACGCGTGGCAGAACACCTTTTTGACTTGGAGCCTGAAAACACTGGATCTTATGTATTGCTTTCAAACATCTATGTTGTTGCTAGTAGGTGGGATGATGCTGCAAAAGTGAGAACAAAAATGAGAGACAGGGGATTGAAAAAGGCTCCAGGATGCAGCTTGGTTGAAGTTAATAACAAGGTTCATACATTCCTTGTTGAAGACAAATCACACCCACAATCTTAAGACTAAATCATTAACCGATTACACCTTCAAAATAAAAAAGAGGTCTACAACAAAATATTCCAACTTGTTTAGATTGTTGGACAAAATTCAAAGCACAATGGACCATTTCGATCAAATAACTTTTTACCATGTCCTTCGTCATCAAAAATCTAAAGCACACGACATGGCAAATAGAGGTGTTCTTTTGAATCGGGATCAAACGATCCAAAATGTGGGGAAAATCCTTTTGCATCATCTCCCATGACAATTTTCCTAATCCACTAAATTATGAAAACCCTCATTGAATAGGTGGACAAATGGCATTTGAATTACATCACCATGCAAATGCATTTAACTCACTCCATCCCCCCACTACCCATGCCATCTCTCAACATGCTTGGGACTTTAATGGTGGGAATATTCAGCTTGGGATAAGGGATATGAATGTGGTTTCAGTTCGCCTCATAGCAATGTTTTTTCTAGGTTCAATGCATTCGAAGAGGTGCATTTTCTCTCCCTTAGTAGCGCTATAGATTAGGTTTGCAATGGTGCTTTGGAAGTGGAATGGTTTGAGGTTGAGTGTTGTCTAGCCGAGGCTTCTTTTTAGAAGGATGACCAGGTTTTGGGTGCACTCGTCTGTTGACCTATTGTCTTTACCTTCAATGGAGAGTAGAAATCATTGCAATGGGGGCAATGCTTGTAACATTGCTGAATTTTGTAGGTTAATTTGAATCCAAGCTTGCCAGCTATCAACCATATCCCAAATGGCAGCCAATGCATAGAACCAGACGGAGGAAATGAAGTCTAAAATATCTAATTTGGAGCTGAGGATGTATATCCAGAATTCTCAGATTGAAAGGCTGGTATCTTAGCATGATATATTTGTTCAAATTATTCCTGGTTCTGCCAAAAGCCCCAACACATCAATGGCATATCCAAGAGACAGGCAATTGAAGAAGATACAGTCCACCAGGCCATCAAGCCTATGGAAATTGATGACGCTGTTGAAAAGGAGCAAACTCAAAACCAATAGAAAGTTTCCAATGGATATTTTCCCCTGCTTTTATCTAGGTTCATGCTTTGCAAGTTTAAGCTTATACTAGGGAAATTTATCATAATTTATAGTACTAAGGGCATTTCTTTTTTGAGGAAGACTGTAAAAGCATGGCGGGCTTTAGACAAACCCACTGCATATTTTTTTTCTTTGAACTTCATAGCTTCGGACTTGGAACTTTTATATTGTATTAGCTCACTGTCCGGTTTGGCTGAATCTTTACTCATTTCGGTAAAAAAAAAAAAGAGAGGTCATGTCAGATTTCAAAGAACATTATAGATGGAGATAAAAAAAAATCTATATTTTTGTGGAGTCTACACTATCCATGGAAATACAACTTTTTCATGAATAAAAGCATATAGACATGCAGAGGAATTCAGAAACAAAGTGTAACCAGTTACCAATATCAGACTTCAATGATATTACTGCATTGAGAATGCCGTGATCTACATTGGATTTCTAGGTATGAATTTTACTAATATTATATCTTCCAAGTTCTTAACAGGGCAACCGTTAGGTAAAGAATGATACAGCAGTCTATTTATATTAAGACTCAAGAAGGATCAATTTGAAATAGATTGCAGATGTGTATGTGACATGTGTGGCATTAAAATATAGAAGGGAGAAAACTGAAATGCAGCTGAATATATGTAGCTATTATAGTTTAGAAGCTCAATAGAATAGATATCATCATTCATGAAATGTAGGGAAATGTGGGGTGTTGTAAAAATTAAAAAGCAGAAGACCAGAGTAATTACGAATAACATCAACAAATAGAGGGATACAGCACTGAGAAGTAACAATTAATAAATAAAATGAAGGTCCCAAAGTAAAAGAACCTTATATAACCATCGTAAAGATGAAAAACAGGTTACATAAGTAACAATTAAAAGAACCTTATATAACCGAAGTAAAGATGATAAACAGGTTACAGAACCCTACCTCCTTTTTCGCTTCAAATCTCCAACTATGTCAGGGAGGCGAAATTTCCCCTCACACCTCAGTCAATTCTCCTCACATACAGTGCACAAAGCTAGTAAAATTGAACTCAGGAGTCAAGTGTGTGTTGGTCAAGGGGCTTAACCTCTATAAATAGCAAGAGGTAGCCTTTTTGCTAAGGATGATTTTTTTTTTGGCATGCTACGGTTTCTATGCAAATTCAAATTGCAGGGCAAATTTCTGCAGATTTAGGTTCAGATTCAGTCAATGATGCATGGACCAAATCGATTCTGAATTTGGGGGGATATTCGACCTAATATAATTCTTAGCCGACTTTCTGTACAGGAGGGCCTGATTCGGTTGAATTCCGCTACTAGGTATTAAATTGGGCATAGAGTAAAGCCAGCTCCACCTACATGGGTTTTTTTAAATTGAAAAATGCATCTTATATTTCATTAATGCACATAAAATAATAATTTATACATAGATTTTAATATGAAGCCTATACGTGTAATTAGAAAGCTCCTTTCCTCTGTTAATACATTGAATAAACCTCTCATAGAGCATGGTAAGTTATCAGCCAAGCTAAATTGCCATGCCTGAATTAAGACATTAAAGAATTTTCTTGGACAACGATATCGGGAAACCTGATTCTTTGAAGAGACAAATACTTGCGGTCAGTAACATATTTTTGAGAAAAGAAACGAAATCGAAAAAGCACTCCATATTGTATGCATGGCATATGATACACTACTATATTAGTTTTAAAAATAAGATATAACTGAAAAAGAACAGGGCTCCAAAAAGTACAGGGAGAGGTAACAAAGCTAAGGAAGTTGTTATCCGTTGCCAATTCATCCAACTTATTTGAAATTGTAAATTTCCAAGACCTGTATTCACCTATCTCTTCCTCCTGGTAAATACAAAACAGACAAATACATAGTTAAGAAAAGGTTTAATGCTCCATCTTTTCCGTATGTTACAACAACCAGGAAAAATAAGAAGTATCAAATAGCAAGGCAAAAAACAGAACTGGTCTTTGAACCTAGGAGGAAAATAATAGGTTTAATTTAACATACCATCATCTTCTTGTGCTCCTGTAGATGGTTTAACTATTCCCTGATTTGGTGTAAATACAGAGTGTTCTCATCTAGTTCCTTGTCCATATCAGAGAAGAGATCGCCATATCGAATAGTCAATTCTTCCAAGTATCTCTGTGAAACAGAAAGATTCAATTCAAGTGACCTCACTTTATGCATCAAAATCTTCAGAACAGTGTCTCTTGCCATCCTTCCACCCTACTGTTGGATCATTTCTATTGTTGGATCAGGGGAATTTGCTTTATAAGCATCTTCTTTTTCTGGTAAACCCCCATATGGTTCCTTGCCATCAAAAAGCAAATGAAGCTCATCAAAGCTATTTGAGCCCTTTTCATCTGGCAAAGGAGTTGCTCCTATTGCATGGGTTGATGATGGCTCACCAGACAAATCAGTATTTCGCAAACCATGCTTTCCAACTGCAATCAAATCTTCAAGCATACGCTCAATAGCATCAACTCCATAAACTTCCACAGTACTTAGAGTGCAAAAAAATTCAGAACCATAGTGGTTAAGGAATCGCAACTTCAAATACCATGCCCATTTAGGCTCTTGAAGAGTGAACCTCTGAACATGCTTAACATTTCCAGCAGTAAAATTCCCAAGTAGAACCCAATCATCAGTAGGGTAAACTAAACTACTAAAAAGCTCAAAGTCCTTCAGATTGGATGAATAATGTTCGAAATTTGCAATTGCTACTGTATCAACCAATGTGTCCTCCTAAAGCTCTATAACAACGAATTTTTCTTCTGCACTACAGGGATTCCGCAGGTACTTATCCTGGTCTTTGTCAAGGATACTTTGAACACCCTTTACTTCTTTGTTGTGGGCTAAAATCTTGGCTCCCTTGGAAGCAGTAGCATAATTGTATTCACTTCCTCCCGGTTCACGCCTGTGGATGATGATTCAAAATTAATTACCAGTAAGTCGATCCTTTTCATTGCTAGCTTTCTTCTTAAACTCATCTAAACCTACGGGAGTAACACGAGATGATCTATGAGTTTGTGGATGTGTTTCTTTATATTCGGTCAAAATACTTTGAGAAACTGTAGTGTCAGCTTGTGCTGGACCTTCAGAAGCAGGGAAACTATCTACAGATTGCTCAACTTTACTAGGCTCGTCAATAAATAAAGCAGTCACCGATGAATTTTCTTCAGTAAGCGTGCAATTACTAGTGATTTCAGGCTCATCTGATGCAGGGTTCGGTATTTCCTGGTCAACATTCTTCTCAAAATCAACCTGAGATTCTTCATTGTTGCTTTGGTTTAATTCCTTTAAAGAATCTCCTTCAATAACATATGTATTCACCGCATTAGGCATAGCGATAGTATTTTCGACATCATCAGCAGAAGAAGGTGTCGTGCAATACTGTACACGGTCGAATTTATTCCATTCATTATGGAATGCAAGCTGTTCATTTTTGGGATACTCGTTTTTATACTGACCATTTGATGTTGAGTTCCCACCATACACTGGCTGTCTGCTTCCACCGCCATCTGAAATGACACAGGCAAAAATAATTTTAAAACCCTGGAAAACATTGGCTGCTAAAATCAGCATGACCAGAAAAGCTTTAATCGTCTTCGACAGCTTTAATCAGTATGACCAGAAAAGCTTTAATCATCTTCGACAGCTTTAATCATCATGACCAGAAAAGCTTTAATCGTCTTTGACATACCCTCATAAAGGCAAGATGGCAATGGCATATCACTTTTTGACGATTTCATTCCACATTAATATGACTCCTACTACTATGTCATGAGGCCAAAACTCAAGGAGTAAGAGTGTGTGTCCATGAAGGGGTTTTATATGCTAAATCTAGTATACCAGCTAAGACTGTGACCTAAAAAAAATTGCCTTTACCCCATACAATCACAAAGATCGTTATTTTTATTTCAAATAAAAGCACCTGGTGCCACGTAAAAAGAATCCACAAGTTCGTGCTATGCTAATTTTCAAGGATTTTGAAGAGTAAAACTACTACAAGCTGCACCGAATGAATCCTTTCTCCAAAAAAGCCAAACCTGTGGATTGAAATTTGACAGACGATCGGTTCAAGATGCTCGTTGAAGGACAACTTCTCGCAATGTTTGAAACCATGATTCCCTTCAAAATACCTTTGAGACTAATAAAAGATACACATGTGAGAGAGAATAAGATTATATATTGGTGCCCCTTGTTTTCAGAAGATAAAGAATTATATGGTGCAAAATGACTACATTGCCAATGGAGCTGTGGGACAACAGTGAAGAAGGTGTCATGTGAGGCCTTCCACCAAGGTTCAATTTTCTCAGAAGCATAAATAAGTGGTTGGAGGCAGGTGTCAATTGGGTTTAGCTTGGGTGGTTAAAGAGGGGATGTCATTATCCTTCTCACCCAGGTTCAAATCTCACTTGTAATATGTTTGCTCCCTGTGGACTGATTGGGACTGACAAGTATCAACAATCTCTCTCACTTAAGTTCTCAAGAGTGGGATGAGATTTTTCCAAACGTTATGAAAAGTTGTTGGATCCAGGTGCAAGTACTGGAAGATTTTGTCAACAGACTAACCCCATCATGACAACTTAACTGACAGAAAGCACTTGCGAGTAGTGGTTCATCCTTTGAATGTCATCTCCCTTGTTAAAGCTGTCTGCTGGTGGTTCCTGGTGTATTCTGGAGTTTAAAAGAAGCACCTCCATGACCATTCAAACAAGACTGTGCGAGTACTGAACAACTCATGGTGAAGCCTGCATTTGTTATGGCACCAAGAGAAGCGAGGTACTCTGCAGCCTAGGGGTGGTGTGTGGGTGAAGCCTGCATATGTTATGGCACCAAGAGAAGCGAGGTGCTCTGCAGCCCAGGGGTGGTGTGTGGGTGGTTGTGGGGATCCATGAGCGTTACGTTGCATTGGGTGCATTGAATATAAACATTAACATAGACCCATCTAAGACCTCTTTGATATGAACCTCCATATTGCGAAGCTCAAGGATTCGTATCTGGAATTCACACAAATGATGTTCCACTAAATATTGGATTTCAAGATATAAAACCTCTTAGAGGTCCATACCAGACCAGGGATTAAATGGGTCTATGCTACTTTATCCATGATGCAAGGAATTGGCAAATAAAGATCTAGGAGGGAGGTGGTTACATTAAATATTTGAGTTATCACAGAAGTTTTGCATTCATTTAGGAATTAAGAAGAGGAAAAAATAAATAAAAACCTGCAATGGGTTGCGATGACCGCAAGGTCGTTGGTGCTGAAACCTTCGCAGGTGGTGAGCTAGAGAGCACGGAAATCGGTGAAGGAACGCGCTATGAGCACATCGTACCAACTGGCCACCACATCTCCCCAGACGGCCCCCCCAACGAAACCACTCATGGTGCCACTGAATGTCTTGAACGATAAATTTTCGGACTCTTCCATCCTTCTCTTCTCCGTAGGATCCATTTCTGTCGGTTTCTTGCCATACAAAATCCTCAAAAAATGGACGCCTTTCACATCAAAACCCTAGTTAAAGATTTATGTTCGATTCCCACAAAGGGCTATATAGGAAAACCCTTTGATTACACTGAATGAATAACGTAAATTGTCCACTAATTCTGAGATTTCAGAGTTCCGAAACAAATTTATTGTGAAATTTGTCATATTTAACTCGTTCTTGCACAGATGATTTGCGGGGTGAAATACTACCTACCGCAAAGCAATCCGGAAAATAATTGAATTCCTCGGCAGTTCTAGGGAGGGTTTGAAGCAAATGTTGTGCGTTGCTCATTTGTTTATGAAAATTGATTTTGATTCAGGGGATTTACATGGCTTTCCTTCGAGGCAACGAATATTATTTGTAACTGCGAGCATGTGATTATTGTCTCGTTTCAAAATAATCGTGAAATCCTTCTTCAAAATATAATGCGCTTAAGCCTGAGCTCCCGAAGCCATGGATAGGCCCCACTCATGACCAGGAGCCAAGGGTGAATTTCCGCCCCCAGTGGGGAGGCACGAGGTTGAAATCCGAGAAGCGGGGCTTCCCCTTGAGGGTTATGCCCGTTATCTTGGGAAACCGCCTCACCAAGATCTCCGATGAAGACCTTCCGGCGGCTCCAGGCCTAGGCTCTGTACCATGCCTTGCATACCAGCGAACCGCGCTCCTGTCCTTGATCGAATCCACGAACAACAACACGTGCTCCAGCACCTCATCTGGGAATGAAGACGAAGAATCTCGTCTCTTCTTCATCTTTCCGACCCCCTTCGCACTGTTGGCCTTCATTCAGAGGTCTGCAGTTCCATTCCTGCAACGTCCAGTGGATGAATCTCGCACCCTCAACTTCCAGAGCCGGATAGGCAATGAATGGATGGTCGATCCACATTTTCGTTCTTAGCTCCAGCTAATTACGAGCGTTGGGCGGGGGCTCCATTTCCCCCTTGGTCACAGGCCTGAGCAAGAGCAATTTTTTACAACGAACATAGATATTTCTCGTGGGCACGTGGCGTTGTTTAATATGTCTTTGTTTAATACGCGGCAGACAAACAGACGACGAAATGTCGAGGAGAACCTCCCCCTAGAGAACACCTTCGCCGTAACAAATATGTTCCATTACTAAAACAATTAGAAGTTTAGGCTTGGGCTAGTGTTCAATGACTTTTAGTGCTAAGTTGATATCATCTTTTGTATTTGGTTTGTGATGATGTAGATGTCAATTAAATTGTTACTTTGGGAAATTGTATAAAAAGTAGGAATGACATACAAAAATATGGTTTTGTTTTTATAAATAAAATTGTGACTTTTTTTTATAAGCGTAGTGTGAATAATGAGTTAGATTACAACAATAATAAATTTTTCAATAAGACATATCAAGATATTGGATCGCTCTAAAGTCGTTGTTGGAAATACTAAAACAACTGAGAGGGGGGGTGAATCAGTTGTATGTGATCTTAAACAATTTTATACTTATTAAACACTGTTAATCTCTCTTCATGTGATCATCAACAATATACAGCATATGGACAGTGAAAGTAAAGACCATCAGTCACACATAAAGTACACACAGAGACAGATTTTCACGAGGAAACCCATAAAGGGAGAAAACCTCTTCTTCTTCGAAATGATAGGCAGTTTTTTTCAGTTCTGTACATCATTTACAATTGAGCACCAACTCAATGTGAGGCTGCTACCTCTCTTTTACAAGCTGCAACTTGTTTGAGAGCACCAACTCTCTGGTTTCTCTAGAACCCACTAGAAGGAAGCACCAACTCCCTTAATATTCCAGCACCAACTAGATGGAAGCTCCAACTTCCTGAATGTTCCAGCACCAACTAGATGGAAGCACCAACTTCCAGTTACACAGGCTCCAACCTGTATAACAGAGAACACTTGTTTTCCCTAGCACCACCCTGCCACCCTTGTTTCTCTGGCTGCAACCAGATGGAAGCTACAACTCCCTGTGTTCAAGCATCCACTTGAACCTCTGAGGACACCAGTCCTCCCGAGCACCTCCCAACCTCCCTAAAATATCAATAGTTAATAAAGCATTCAACTTTACAGATAAAACAGTTCTTATCCATCTTTCTTTGTTCTGTACCTCTGGTCTTCTGCACGTTGTTCTGCTGCTCTTCTCTTCCTCTACCTGTTCAGCAGGTATGTTTTGCATTAACACGCGCTCTCACTCTTCTCTTCTTCAACTCGTTCTGTTCTTCTGCTCTGTATTTCATCTCATACTTCACATATCCTCAATCTCCTACTGCGCATACTCTTCTTATCTATTCTCCCAGTTTCATCATTTTTCACTTGCAGAACAACCAACCCCACACAGTCTGGTTCATCTTCATTTATACACTCGAACATGACGGTTTAACTTCCCAATTCCTTAGGCAAAAAGACGACAGTTTTCTAAGCAACTGAATCATCAACTGAAACGCTAACTGATTCGTTATCATGAATCTGTTTCACTAACAGAATCCAAACTCAGTAGTTAACTATGAGAGAGAACAGTGACTCTCCGATCAATACCTGATCCAACGGTTCAGATCCAATCGGGATTTCCCACATCGCGATCTCCGAAACTCTGAAATGGAGCTTATCTGGACCAATTTCTTCTCTTCTCGTGACCAAGGGCTGTGACCAAGGCTTTATGAAAAAGGTGCTTTCGCGATTTCGCATATCGCGAATTCGTAATTCATGTTGCAATCCTTACCATATCCCGATTCGCGAAATTTTGATATGGTATAAGATCAACAGTCCAGATCTGAGCTTGACTTGACGGCTACGATTGAAGCGCAATATCGCATATCACGATTTCGGCATTTCTAACGTTCAAAGTTCTTGTCACTTCCAAATCGTGATTCGCGAAACTCCGACACAGGTTGTGATCAATGGTCCAGGTATGACCTTGGCTCAACGGCTACGATTGAGTCACGATATCGCATATCGCGAAATCGGGGTTTCTAATGTCAAGTGACTTTGTCAATTCAAAGTCTTGATCCCCGATACTCCTTGCAGAGAATCAACGGTCCATATCACTTCTAACTTTAACGGCTGCGATTACATCGCAAAATCGCATATCGCGAAATCGAGGTTTTCGTTGCATTGTGTTCTTTGCATTTTGAAATCGCGATCCTCGATTCTCCGATGAAGGAAATCAACGATCCAGATCTCATTCTTGCTTTAACGGCTGCCATCAAATCGCATATCGCGATTTCGAGGTTTTCGTTGTCGAGTGAATTGGACATTTCAAAGTCCCGATCCCCGATTCCCGATACTCTGCTGACGTCACTCGTGGTTTGACACGTGTCAAATACTGCCACGTGTCACTCTGATTCGTGACTTGCATGTGCCTGAAGTTTTGAATCTACCTGACACCTGCCATTACCTGGTTGTGCCACGTGTCCCTATCTGACGTGAGTTGGATCGACGGTCAAGATCATATGTTGATCTGACGGTTCAGGTTCAGTCGGGATTTCTTTCATCGCGATTTTGGGGTTTCTGTTGTAATTGAACACGGGACTCGTGAAACTCCGATTCTCGATTCTCCGATGAAGCCTCTCCTCTTGTTCACGGGAACTTATCCTCCATGCAACTTCCACAGATCTGACAGTTGTCAGCGACTCTGCACCAAATCTAACGGCTCTCGTTGTGTGCACTCACTGCTTTCGATCATTCATCTCTCTGAACTTGTCTTATGTTTGCCTGTCATCTTCAATGTTGTACTTGCCATCAATGACAAGCTTACGCTGCCTGTTCACCGAATTTGCCAACAATATCCCCCTTTGGCATTGATGGCAACACTTGCATTCAGACTCAACCCTCCTCTACATTCGGCCATTCAGACTTTCCTCTGCACCCGAAACATTTCGAACTCGACTCCTTTCTCCCCCTTTGACATCAATGTCAAAGAAGAAGCATTCTTCCACTGATCTTGTTGCAAAACAGACTCCCCCTTTCATCTATACGCATTTAGGAAATTCACCAGATATTCAATAAGCACTCCCCCTGACCAGGTGCACATATTAGACACAAGAGTTTATAACCCCCAAATTTTGACGAAGATATCCAAAAGGAGTTGCTGCTAATGGTTTAGTAAAG
>ML792306.1:87010-99426 GCA_009831015.1 Picea engelmannii | reverse complement strand
ATAAAGTACACACAGAGACAGATTTTCACGAGGAAACCCATAAAGGGAGAAAACCTCTTCTTCTTCGAAATGATAGGCAGTCTTTTTCAGTTCTGTACATCATTTACAATTGAGCACCAACTCAATGTGAGGTTGTTACCTCTCTTTTACAAGCTGCAACTTGTTTGAGAGCACCAACTCTCTGGTTTCTCTAGCACCCACTAGAAGGAAGCACCAACTCCCTTAATATTCCAGCACCAACTGGATGGAAGCTCCAACTTCCTGAATGTTCTAGCACCAACTGGATGGAAGCACCAACTTCCAGTTACACGGGCTCCAACCTGTATAACAGAGAACACTTGTTCTCCCTAGCACCACCCTACCACCCTTGTTTCTCTGGCTGCAACCAGATGGAAGCTACAACTCCCTGTGTTCAAGCATCCACTTGAACCTCTAAGGACACCAGTCCTCCCGAGCACCTCCCAACCTCCCTAAAATATCAATGGTTAATAAAGCACTCAACTTTACAGATAAAACAGTTCTTACCCATCTTTCTTTGTTCTGTACCTCTGGTCTTTTGCACACTGTTCTGCTGCTCTTCTCTTCCTCTACCTGTTCAGCAGGTATGTTTTGCATCAACACGTTCTCTCATTCTTCTCTTCTTCAACTCGTTCTGTTCTTCTGCTCTGTATTTCATCTCATACTTCACATATCCTCAATTTCCTATTGCGCATACTCTTCTTATCTATTCTCCCAGTTTCATCCTTTTTCACTTGCAGAACAACCAACCCCACAAAGTCTGGTTCATCTTCATTTATACACTCGAACATGACTATTTAACTTCCCAATTCCTTAGGCAAAAAGACGACAGCAGTCTAAGCAACTGAATCATCAACTGAAATGCTAACTGATTCGTCATCATGAGTCTGTTTCACTAACAGAATCCAAACTCAGTAGTTAGTTGTGAGAGAGAACAATGACTCTCCGATCAATACTTGATCCAACGGTTCAGATCCAATCAGGATTTACCACATCGCGATCTACGAAACTCTGAAATGGAGCTTATCTGGACCAACTTCTTCTCTTCTTGTGACCAAGGGCTATGACCAAGGCTTTATGAAAAAGGTGCTTTCGCGATTTCGCATATCGCGAATTCGTAATTCATGTTGCAATCCTTACCATATCCCGATTCGTGAAATTCCGATATGGTATAAGATCAACGGTCCAGATCTGAGCTTGACTTGACGACTACGATTGAAGCGCAATATCGCATATCACGATTTCGACATTTCTAACGTTCAAAGTTCTTGTCACTTCCAAATCGCGATTCACGAAACTCCGACACAGGCTGTGATCAACGGTCCAGGTATGACCTTGGCTCAACGACTACGATTGAATCGCGATATCGCATATCGCGAAATCGGGGTTTCTGATGTCAAGTGACTTTGTCAATTCAAAGTCCCGATCCCCGATACTCCATGCAGAGAATCAACGGTCCAGATCACTTCTAACTTTAACGGCTGCGATTACATCGCAAAATCGCATATCGCGAAATCGGGGTTTTCATTGCATTGTGTTCTTTGCATTTTGAAATCGCGATCCTCGATTCTCCGATGAAGGAAATCAACGGTCCAGATCTCATTCTTTCTTTAACGGCTGCGATCAAATCGCGAAATCGCATATCGTGATTTCGGGGTTTTCATTGTCGAGTGAATTGGACATTTCAAAGTCCAATCCCCGATTCTCGATACTCTGCTGACGTCACTCATGGTTTGACACGTGTCAAATACTGCCACGTGTCACTCTAATTTGTGACTTGCATGTGCCTGAAGTTTTGAATCTTCCTAACACCTGTCATTACCTGGTTGTGCCACGTGTCCCTATTTAACGTGAGTTGGATCGACGGTCAAGATCATATGTTGATCTGATGGTTCAGGTTCAGTCGGGATTTCTTTCATCACGATTTCGGGGTTTCTGTTGTAATTGAACACGGGACTCATGAAACTCCGATTCTCGATTCTCCGATGAAGCCTCTCCTCTTGTTCACGGGAACTTATCCTCCATGAAACTTTCGCAAATCCGACGGTTGTCGGCGACTCTGCACCAAATCTAACGGCTCTCGCTGCGTGCACTCACTGCTTTCGATCATTCATCTCTCTGAACTTGTCTTCTGTTTGCCTGTCATCTTCAATGTTGTACTTTCCATCAATGACAAGCTTACGCTGCCTGTTCACCGAATTTTCCAACAGTCGTTAGGGTTTCCGATCTAAAATCTGTATCTCCACCGCCTCTCTCCCACAGTCGCGACCATGGAGGCTGAGGGAGGGGCGCTCTCAGCCCCCTCCTATAGCACTGTAACAGGAAAGGAGCACGGCTACAACCACACCAAACGCCCATCTTTCAAACTCCCGGACGGCATGCAAAAACTAATCTGGGAGGATGAAATGCCGAAGGAAAAACCAATGGATATCGACCCGGAAACTAGTCAACCAATATCAAAACGCACATGGGAACTTGGCAAATGCATCCCACAAGCATCGATTGCTCCCAAATACACCATCAGCTCGTCGAGAATGGAGAATTAGAAATAGTACATGCGTGATTTTGCTCTGATCGGCAAATTCCTGGGATTATGGCCCTCAGAGAAAGACCTGGTCAAATGGATTCACCACTGGTGGAACCCTAAGGGCCATTACGACCTCCGACTAGGATCAAAAGGCTTCTTTACAATCATATTGCATAATCTTGAGGACAAAAATCGAATCTTCGAAGGTGGGTCGTACTTCTACAACTTGGCAGGCTTGTTTCTTCACTTCTGGATGGAGATATTCAACCCAGAAAAAGAAGACTTCTCACATGCTCCAGTCTGGTTACGGCTCTACTTGCTTCCATAGGAATTTTGGCTGGAGGAGATCCTTGCAGGGATTGGAAACACCATTGGCAGTGACGTCAAAGCTTCGGAGGCAACCAAACAACGAAGTTACACTGCCTATGCTCACATATGTGTCTATCTAAATATTTCAAAGCCCCTCCCTGGAACCATTATCTTAGACTATCAAGACGAGGAATGGCCCCAAACCTTGGACTATGATCATATCCCCTTTCGATGTCGCAAGTGTCACGAGAACATCCATCTTTTATGAGAATGCCCTTTAAATAATCCCCCCAAGACAAATCAGAAAGATTATGACAAACCCAAGGACGGATTCACCCAAGTTACGGGTCGACGGAAGCACCAGACGAAAAGGGAACCACCCCAGGCCCCCACTGGACCCCCCACCAAGAACTTGTTTGATGCCCTTCAAACCCCGATGGATACCCCCTCTTCCTCTACCAACCCCTTGACAACTCTGGCAGCCGGCCAAATCTCTACCACACAGGACCCTCCTTCCCTCTCCCCCTCTCAACCAATCGTCACGGCGTCTTCCCTTCCATCTACTCTCGGGCCGAAAATGGGAGATCCAGACATAGATCTGGAAGATAAAGAGCTAGCAGGAATTGATATGGCGCATCTAGAACAAGCTTATCGTAAGCAGCAGTTGTATACCATACCGCCTGACCAACTACGCAAGGTGCACAAAGTTTTCCTTAACTTATCTACCGGAGGAAAAACCTGAGCCAACACAAACCTAGGAATACAAAAAAAAACCACCAAGGAACAACAAAAAACCACAAAGGAGGAGAAAAAAAGAGGCAGGTGTCACACACCCACTATGGCAACCTAGATTTTTTGTTTTTTTCTTCGAGAGAAAAAATCCTCGAATTTTTATGGGGCCTAGCGTAGACCATCCCTTCCCTTATCCTCCTCCAAGCGACCACAACCTGGCCTTAGTGCAAGTGCATTTCGCAACTCGCGAGTTGGAGAGTCAAGGCTCTCGACTCCTCTTTCTTCAATCGTCGATACCCGAAATGCGATACGGGTATGGCTCCCTCCTCACTAGCGTCTGCTACATATAACCGTAAGCTAGGCTAAACACTAGCACTACTTGCAACTCGCGACTTCGCAAGTTGGAGTGTTGAGCCCTTGTGCTCCTCCTTTGCGAATCCCCGAAACGTGAAAGGTCAACGTTACGTGGACTCTGCCAAAGCGACGCGTACATGCCACTTGTCTCCTCCGCTGTACTCTGCTTACGAGCTGTGTCGCTGACGCTCGTCGCATGAGACCTCGGCTCTCGACGTTTCGCGACCTTAGCGATCAAGGTGCAACTTCTTCACCCTTCGAAACCCTGAAACATGATAAGTCAACAATGGGTTGACTCTTTCCCAGGCGACATGTGTCCACCACCTGTCACCCGCTTCCACCTTTCTCTGGGCGCTTGTTGTTACGCCACCAGTCAACCACGTAGTCCCCACCTAATGGATGTGCCACGTGTTTGCACGAGCCCTCGATGCTCGGTACTTCACGACTTCTGCAGTTGAAAAGAAATTCTTTCAACCTTTGAACCCCCAATACGCGATACCACGCGAAGGTTCTGATCCAACGGTTCTCCCATGGCTTGGATCCAACGACCACGATCACGTCGCGATTTCGCGAATCGTGAGTTCGTGCAGTCTTACCCTTGACCACTCCAAGTCGCGAGTCAGTGAAATGCTACCCGAATGCCATGCGTCCTATGCCGATGGACGGTTCTAAATACTTCGGGACTTTCAGGACGTTGTCGAGTCCACTCTCCCGCCTATGCAAAGGTTAATATCGATGGTCAATAGAGCTCCGACAGATCCTTGGATCGACGGGCCTGGATCCCATCGCTACTTGCGAAAGCTTAAGGGATCGAGGTGTTAATGCCTGCGCTCCTCCTCTAGATCCATCGGTCTTGACAGATCTGGGGTATTTCTGAAAGGATTCCGACCGTTCGTCTTCAAAACGATGGGGTATTCTCTTTCGATAATTGGACTCGCTATCATTTCTGAGCTTGATTCACGAGATTCAACCTCTCGAGGATTCGAACTCCCACGACTTCGAAACCTGAGAGAACTACTCTTTCTTGTACAAGGTTTCTAGACCCAGGTCATCTGGACCTTTAGATGATTCTTGGATAATTATCCCTAGGCTTGGTGACCTGACTGAGATGCCTTCCTAATTCGTTGAGCTATGAACTCTGTGACTGGGGTAAAGTAAACTCGTGGGTTTTCTATGATGGTAGTCTTTTCAAGGAACTCACTCCGACTCTGAAATGTGAGGAATCTCCCCGGAAAAATGTGCCTTCGGGAATTAAACCAAGACATAGCGCGAGTCAAGTAGATGGGACAATTCTCAAGAGAATGGACTCGTATTCTGAACTTATTCATTCTATACATAAACTGATTATGTTCATATATAAGTATAAGCATGCATCCATTATTCCCAATCAAAACACAAGGCAATCAATTCTATACAGAGACCATTTATGAGCGTATAAACATGAGCATGCATCCAAGATATTCAATTCAAAATACAAGACATAAACACTTATCAGAAACACCAGGCGTGACGTGACTGCTGAGAGGGGTGCTCGTTTCCACCCAACCGTAGGCTCAGTGACTCCAAACGGATTTACCACTAGCCACCCCCGAGCTAGACCACGATGCTTTGAGATTCAGTCTCCTACTTGCAGCTCAACGGAAGTCAAAGATGAAGGTTACTCTCCTTCTCCTGATATAGAAAAATAATCTAGGACAAAGATTACTCTCCTTCTCCTGATACGGAAAAATAATCCAGGACGAAGGTTACTCTCCTTCTCCTATGTTCAAAACTCCCCATGTTTCCAAAGTTTCTCCAGTTCTCTTCCGCGATCCCTGTCGCGTGTGCTCTCTCGCCTGTTCCCTACACTTCCTTTCTTTCCCTTTCTGCAAGATTGTGTGTGGCGAAAATTCCCCCGTTCGTGGTCAGGTCTGAGAGCTTTTGCGGATGGAGGTTCACCCCCATCCCCTCATTAACTCTTAAGGAGCCTCCCCACCTACCATCCTGACGGGTAATTCATTCTAGGGTCAGAGAGTTGCTCTTGGTCTTTGAGCAAGTAAAAACCAGTACGGTATTGGTTCGGTGGAAGTTAACGCAACCATTCCAGGTCCCTTCCACCACCTCTCATTAGCCATCGTGCTCTCTTTTAGCACATCCCCTCCCAGTAGTCATGCAACTCGTATTCATAACATAATTTACATTCATCAAACTTTTATACAAAAGCCCGTCAAATTAAACATTCACATGTTTGAGTTTGCCATAGTTCTTGGCCAATATAGTTATTTTTACAAGCTGGGGGAAACAGGGTGTTACAATTCCCTCCCCCTTAAAGGAACATCATCCTCGATGTTCTATCTATCAATATGACGTGTATGTACAAAAGTAAACAAAATTGGATATGCCTGTTTCATGGCATCTTCCATTTCCCACGTAGCCTCATCTGGGCCAAAATGTTTCCACTGCACCTTGACCTGTGCAATGGTTCGGTTCCTGAGTGGGGTTTCCTTTCTGTCCAGTATGCATTGAGGTTCTGGCAGGTATTCTCCCTCTGGTTCCACCTGGATCACAGACCAGTCAATTATATGATTAGAATCATGTACATATTTCTTTAATAATGAAACATGGAAAACATTATGTGCTTTTATTGTGGGAGGAAGTGTTAGCCTATAGGCTACAGGTCCCACTCTATCTAGAACTTCAAAGGGTCCACAATACTGAGGTGTCAACTTGGCACAAGCTCCCATCCTCAGGGAACTCTTCCTGGGCCTAACTCTGAGATATACCTGGTCTCCCATCTTGAATTGTCTTGGAGTTCTCTTTCGGTCGGCGTAACTTTTTTGTCTGTTCTGAGCGACCTTTAGATTTTGTTTTATCTGAGTCACTTTTTGTTCCATTTCTTTCAACATGTCGGATCCAATAGTAACTCTGTTCCTGGGATTACTCCAACTGACTAGAGTGTTGCACGGTCTACCATAGAGGACTTCAAAAGTGCTCATCTTCAGGGATTCTTGGTAGCCATTGTTGTAGGCGAATTCCACTAGTGGCAGGTAATCTTCCCACTTTTTGGGTTGATGCATTACATGCATCCTTAGCATGTCTTCTAATATTTGGTTCACTCTTTCCGTCTGTCCATCGGTTTGAGGATGATAGGCTGTGCTAAACAGTAATTTGGTCTCCAAACCAATCATCAAGGATTTTCAAAAATTGGAAGTAAATTTCGTGTCTCTGTCAGACACGATCTCTTTAGGTATACCATGTAGTTTGAATATCTCTTTCATGAATATGTCGACGATGTCTATTGTCTTGCAAGTCGACTTGATGGGGATAAAATGAGCGAACTTGCTCAGTTTATCCACCACCACCATGATGACGTCATTATGTTTGGTCGATATTGGTAATCCGGTGATGAAATCCATGGAAATGGTTTCTTATTTCCATTCCGGGATTTGTAGAGGTTGTAATAATCATGTTGGGTGTCAGTGTTCTTCTTTAACCTGTTGGCATTCTATGCATTTGGCTAAGTACTCAACTATGTCTTTCTTCAATCCAGGCCAATAGAATTGTTTCCTGGTGGCCGTAATCATCTTCTGGTATCCTGGATGACCAGTATATGGTCTTTTATGTAGTTCATCCATTATGAACCTCTTCAAGTCGTCACAATCTGGAATATACAATTTGTTTATGTAAGTTAGCAAGCTTCCATCTATCATCTGGTAGCTTTCATACTTTATCCTTGTGGGTTCTTGCTCCAGGTACGAGGTCACGATCTGGAAGAATGTGTCTGTTTCTTGTGCATTCTTAACTCTTTCCCTGACGTTGGTCTCGCAAGTGCTCACCGCTACCAGATGAATTGTTTTCATACTTCTGCTAAGGGCATTGACCACCTTATTTTCCTTTCCCTTGATATGTTTGATTTCGAAATCAAACTCACTAAGAAGGGACATCCACCTAGCTTGTCTAGCATTGAGTTTTGGTTGGTCAAACAGATGTCGCAATCCACAGTGTTCTGTCATGAGTACAAATTTCCTTCCTAGGAGGTAATGCCTCCACATTTTCAAGGCATGCACTATGGCGACCAATTCTAGATCATGGGTCACATAGTTGGCTTCGTGCTCATTCAATTTTCGGGATTCATAGCAGACTACACTTCCTTTTTGCATAAGGACTCCCTCGAGCCCTTCCTTACAAGCATCTATGCACATGAGGAAGTTGTTTTCAGGATCAACGATCTTCAGCACGAGTGCATGAGTCAGAAGGTGTTTCAGGGATTGAAATCTTTCTTCACATTCTTGTGTCCACCTGAATTTATCTCCCTTCTTTTGAAGGGCAGTGATTGGACAACCAATCTTGGAGAATCCTTTTATAAATCTCTTATAGTATCCTGCTAAGCCCATAAATGATCTGATATCCAAAATGTCCTTTGGGGTAGGCCATTCCATGATAGACCGGATCTTGTCAGGGTCTACTGCTACTCCTTTTTCAGATATGACATGGCCTAAGTAATGTATTTGCTTCTGGAAAAAGTCGCACTTGCTAAATTTGGCATAGAGTTGATGTTCTCTTAGCACTTGAAGCACAAGTCTAAGATGCTCTATATGTTCCTCTCTATTCTTGGAGTAAATTAATATATCGTCAATAAAAACCAGTACAAATTTGTCTTGGAATTTGCTGAGAACATTTTTCATCAAGCACATAAAAGTGGCAGGGGCATTGGTTAGTCCAAATGATACTACCACAAACTCATAGTGACCATATCTCGTCCTGAAGGCAGTTTTGTGGATGTCTTCACCCTTGATTCGGACTTGATGGTATCCAAATCTCAAGTCAATCTTTGAGAAGATGGAAGAACCTCCCAATTGATCGAACAAGTCATCAATCTGGGGTAAGGGGTACTTGTTCTTTATGGTTACCTTATTGAGTTGTCTATAATCTATGCACAGTCGGAGGGTACCATCTTTCTTTTTCACAAACATAACTGGTGCTCCCCATGGGGAAACGTTGGGCCGAATATAGCCTTTGTCCATCATTTATTTTAGTTGTAATTTAAGCTCAACTAGTTCGAGTGTGCTCATCCTATAGGTTGTCCTAGACACGAGCACTACTCCTAGTGCAAGTTCTATCGAGAAATCAATGTCCCTTCTCGGAGGTAAACCCGGTACCTCTTCCGGAAACACATCTCTATGTTCTCTTAGTGTGGGGTGGTCTTCGAGGCTTGGTTTGTCATCTTCAACTGATTTCAACACCTGTATCGCATATAGTGGACATCCTTTTCTGCAATGCTTTATCATTTGAAGGGCTGATATTCGTCTCACCGAGACAGGTTTTTGGATCCCTCTAAGGGTTATCCTTCTTCCTTCTTCACTTACACATTCTAAGGTTTTATGGAACAGTCCAGTCTGACTTTATATGTGGCTAGCCAGTCCATACCAATCAACAGGTCATACGACCCTAGGGGTAGTATGTTAAGGGTTGCTTGGGTGGGGAATTCACCCATAGTGAATTGGCAAGTGGGTATGACCTCCGCTACCTTTCTTTTGGTGCCAGTGGTTAACTGTACCAACCATGGCTTGGCATGTTTATGTGGTTGTAATTTAAACTTATCAATAGCCTTAGGAGCTATATAACTCAAATTTGAACCAGGGTCAATTAGAATAGACACTAGATGGTTGGTGATCATACCTTCCATCTCCACCACTGAAGCTTGGTGGTCAGCTTGTTTATTATCCACGGCTGCATAAATTTGCGGCATACTCCTGGCCACGTCATTGATGGTGGTATCTTCTTGAACGTTGTAAATTCTCCAACTTCTCTGTTGCCGGTGCGGGCAGTCCCTCAGTAGATGTTCTTCTCCACAACTCCAACATTTCAAGGGTTCTCTCTTTGGGTTATCAATCTTTCCTGGGGTAGATCCAAAAGGTCTATTTCCGCTCTGGGAGGGGAAATTCTGTCGATGTACACTTCGGGTTGGGAAGCTCATCCTTGAGTCCTTTTTATAGTTTTTAAATATTGGGGATTTAAACCCCTTTTTATAGAATCTCGAACTATTCTTCTGCTTCCAGCCTTCGCGAGGTTCTGTCCAATGCCCAAGTTGTTCATAACAATATCTTTCTTTTCAGATAGTGTCTTCTAGGGTCTTTGGCTCATCAAACTCAATCATGTTCTGATAGTCCTTAGGTAGTCCACTGATGAATCGTTGCACCTTTGCCTTTTCTTCTTTTATATAGGGTACGTACCTCAACAACTCGAGGAATCTGCTGACATATTCCTCTATGGTGAGTTTCCCCAGCTTGAGTTCATAGAATTCTTTAGTCTTTTCGTCGAAATACTTTTCCGACAGATACTTCTTCCTAAAGTATTTCCCAAACCATTCCCAAGATAGGTCTTCTTTGTGAATCCCTTTTACGTTCTTAAGGTCTTCCCACCAAATGGAAGCCTTCCCATTCAGGTTGAAAGTGGCTACTCGGGCCTTCAAGTTTTCCGAGAAGTCATGGACTCTAAAATACTTCTTCAGTCTAAGCAGTCAGGCCTCCGCTTCCTCTCCCTTCTTTATTTCACCGTCGAAAGAGGGTGGTTTGGCTTTCTTGAATTCTTCGAGATTATGATTTTTGGAATGATTTCGCTTCTTTCGTTTTCTTCGGGACTAAGAACTAGTTCTACTACTAGAAGATTCCTCTGAATTGCCAGTTTCCTTTCCAGAGGAATCGTCAGATGCTTGTCCCTTATCTCTGGGGTGGACCTTTCTCGAGGTGATCTTCCCAATGTGGCCACTTAAAAGACCATGTTTTCGTATCTCAGGTGAACTTTGACTTTTCTTTGTCTGTTGTTGGTCCGCGTGACTGGTGTCAGGTCCATGCTGCAATTGTCTTTGTATGTCGGATAAACTCTGTAGCAAGACTGCATTAATTTTTGTTTGCTTCTCTTGCTCTTTTATCAACCTCTCGTTGTCAGCCTTGCAGCTCTATAGTTCGACCATGAGGCTCCTCACAGTCTCAGTTAGATCTGGAGGGATCTCTAATGCTCCCCTTTCGTCAAACTCTTCGTCTCTATTGTGGGAGCCATCCCCCACTTCGTGGTGCGTCACCATTCTATGCGTCTGCAGTTTCCCGCAGTTGATGGTCCACTTGTTGTGCAGGAAAAACACTTGTTGTTAGTCAACATTATATTCATTCACAATCAACGCATAATTCATATTTTTCAAATGCATACACACAATAGGAATTTTCATTCTTAACTTCGACTTTTGACAAAGGGGTTAGGATAAAGAGTTACTCCTTTTAAGAGTACTTAAAATGGAGTTTCTGTGCAACTCGTTCATGAGCCCAAGCAGGCCAAGTATTGTAACCATGCTCTGATACCAATTTGTCACACACCCACTACGACAACCTAGATTTTTTGTCTTTTTCTTCGAGGGACAGAATCCCCAAATTTCTATGGGGCCTAGCGCAAACCATCCCTTCCCTTATCCTCCTCTCAGCGACCACAACCTGTCCCTAGAGCAAGCGCCTTTCGCAACTCGCGAGTTGGAGAGTCAAGGCTCTTGATTCCTCTTTCTCCAATCGCCGATACTCGAAATGCGATACGGGTATGGCCCCCTTCTCACTAGCACTTACTACATATAACCATAGGCTAGGATAAACACTAGCACTACTCGCAACTCGCGACTTCGCGAGTTGGAGTGTTGAGCCCTCGTGCTCCTCCTTTGCGAATCCCCAAAATGCGAAAGGTCAACGTTACGTGGACTCTGCCAAAGCGACGTGTACACGCCACTTGTTTCCTCCATTGTACTCTGCTTATGAGTTGTGTCGCTGCCGCCCGTAGCACGAGACCTCGGCTCTCAGCGTTTCACGACCTTAGCAATCAAGGTGCAACTTCTTCACCCTTAGAAACCCCAAAACACGATAAGTCAACAATGGGTTGACTCTTTCCCAAGCGACATGTGTCCACCACCTGTCACTTGCTTCCACCTTTCTTTGGGTTCTTGTTGTTACACCACCTGTCAACCATGCGGTCCCCACCTAATGGATGTGCCACATGTTCGCACGAGCCCTCAATGCTTGGCACTTCGTGAATTCTACAGTCGAAAATAAATTCTTTCAACCTTTGAACCCCCGATACGCGATACCACGCGTAGGTTCTGATCCAACAGTTCTCCCGTGGCTTGGATACAACGACCACGATCACGTCACGATTTCATGAATCGTGAGCTCATGCAGTCCTACCCTTGACCACTCCAAGTCGCAAGTCAGCGAAATGCTACTCGACTGCCATGCATATTGTGCCGATGGATGGTTCTGAATACTTCGGGACTTTTGTTGGGTATGTGTTATATTCGGGCCGACATATTATCGCCGGGTCGACATATTTCCAGGACCACATGATATTAGGTGGTTTTTCGGCACATGGTTTTTTTCCGATGGTTTTCTATTTCCGGTTAAGGAATTAGGGTTTTGGACTAATCCAGGTCATTGGGTTAGGGTTTTGGATGCCGCTGGCTCCT
>ML792306.1:45750-83160 GCA_009831015.1 Picea engelmannii | reverse complement strand
TAAACAATGTAACACAATGTATCAATATAATATATGCTGGTTTTCCCGGTTTGGGTTTCCAGGTGAAAAATATCTGTGTAATGTTTGTATTTGCCATTGTATCTTTTCTGTTCTTTTCTAAATATCAGTTTGCAGTAGATATTATACAAGGTTAGAATTTACAACTTTCAACACGTTGTCGAGTCCACTCTCCCGCCTATGCAAATGTTAAGATCGACGGTCAATAGAGCTCTGACAGATCCTTGGATCGACGGTCCTGGATCCCATCGCCACTTGCGAAGGCTGAAGGGATCGAGGAGTTAACGCCTGTGCTCCTCCTCTAGATCCATCGGTCTTGACAGATCTGGGGTATTTCCGAAAGGATTCCGACTGTTCGTCTACCAAACGATGGGGTATTCTCTTTCGATAATTGGACTCGCTATCCTTTCTGAGCTTGATTCACGAGATTCAACCTCTCAGGGCTTTGAACTCCCATGACTTCGAAACCTGAGAGAACTACTCTTTCTTGTACAAGGTTTCCAGACCCAGGTCATCTGGACCTTCAGATGATTCTTGGGTAATTATCCCTAGGCTTGGTGACCTGACTGAGATGCCTTCCTAATTCGTCGAGTTATGAACTCTGTGACCGGGGTAAAGTAAACTCATGGGTTTGTTATGATGGTAGTCTTTTCAAGGAACTCACTCCGACTCTGAAATGTGAGGAAACTCCCCAGAAAAAGGTGCCTTCGGGAATTAAACCAGGACAGAGCGCAAGTCAAGTAGATGGGACAATTCTCAAGAGAACGAACTCGTATTCTGAACTTATTCATTCTATACATAAACTAATTATGGTCATATATAAGTATAAGAATGCACCCATTATTCCCAATCAAAACACAAGGCAATCACTTCTATACAGGGACCATTTATGAGCGTATAAACATGAGAATGCATCCATGATATTCAATTCAAAATACAAGACATAAATACTTATCAGAAACACCAGGCGTGACATGACTGCATAGAGGGGTGCTCGTTTCCACCCAACCGTAGGCTCAGTGACTCCAAACGGATTTACCACTAGCCACCCCCAAGCTAGACCACGATGCTTTGAGATTCAGTCTCCTACTTCCAGCTCAACAGAAGCCAAGGATGAAGGTTACTCTTCTTCTCTTGATACAGAAAAATAATCCAGGACGAAGGTTACTCTCCTTCTCCTGATACAGAAAAATAATCCAGGACGAAGGTTACTCTCCTTCTCCTGATACAGAAAAATAATCCAGGATGAAGGTTACTCTCCTTCTCCTATGTTCAGAACTCCCTGTGTTTCCAGAGTTTCTCCAGTTCTCTTCCGCGATCCCTGTTGCGCGTGCTCTCTCCCCTGTTCCCCACACTTCTTTTCTTGCCTTTTCTGCAAGATTGTGTGTGGTGCGAATTCCCCCATTCGTGGTCAAGTCTGAGAGATTCTACAGATGGGCGGTTCACCCCCATCCCCTCATTAAATCTTAAGGAGCCTCCCCACCTACCATCTTGATGGGTAATTCATTCCAGGGTCAGAGAGTTGTTCTTGGTCTTCGAGCAATTAAAAACCAGTACAGTATTGGTTCGATGGAAGTTAGCGCAACCATTTCAGGTCCCTTCCACCACCTCTCATTAGCAATCATGGTCTCTTTTAGCACATCCCCTCCCAACAGTCATGCAAATCATATTCATAACATAATTTACATTCATAGACCTTTTAAACAAAGGTCCGTCAAATTAAACATTCACATCTTTGAGTTTGCCATAGTTCTTGGCCAATATAGTTATTTTTACAAGTTGGGGGAAACAAGGTGCTACAGCAGGAAACCGAAACACCATCTCATCCAGGATGTCGGTAACTTCCTCGTCAATTTAGGTCAAATTAATTTGATCTCGGACAGCTTTCCCCCCCTTAAACCCCCACCATTCTCATGAAGATACTATCCTGGAACATAAGAGGCCTCAACGCAAGGAGCAAACAAACCTTGCTCAAAGACAGAATCAGGAAGGAACAACCAAACATTCTACTCCTAAAGGAAACAAAATGTTCCGGAACAGAGGCACATACCACACTCCAGTGATGTTGGACACAGGCAAAAAATGTGGCAGTGGACGCTAATGGGGCAGCAAGAGGCCTTGCACTGCTATTGAATCCAGCCACCATCTTGTTTAACAACTTCTTCACTTCCAAGTGGACCATCACAGCCTATTTTTGCCTCATTGGCTTGAATAAACAAGGATACATCATGAACATCTATGGACCCCCCAGACCATGGGATAAGGAGGCTTTCCTCCAACACATGGAGTGGACAAAAGATCATTTAGGCCCCCAAAGGTGGATCTTTGGGGGTGATTTCAATATGATCACAGGGTTGGAGGAGAAAAGAGGAGGCAATCGCTTCATGGGAAATGACAACACGCTCTTCAACTACACCATAGACCTTATGAACCTCATTGACGTCGAAACAGACAATGGACCATTTGCGTGGTCCAACAGACGCTTGAGGGCCCAACATGTATCCAACAGATTGGACCGCTTCCTCATTTCTGAAGCCATCATGATGGACGGTCTAGCATGGAATTCCATAGTCATTGATGCAGAGGGCTCAGATCATTGGCCAATTCTTCTAACCCTTAACATCACTGGCACCCCAGGACGAAAACCCTTCCATTTCGAAAAATTATGGTTGACTCACCCAAATTTCCAAGCAAACATCAAGGCCTAGTGGGAAGAGGTGACCATCCATACTGGAACCCGATGTACATATTCCAACAAAGACTAAAAAACCTCAAGATGCAACTCAAAACCTGGAACAAATCCACCTTCGGCAATATCTTCCAAGCTCAAGAGCATCTTCAGCAACAAATGCAAACTCTATAGCATCAAATCAGAACACAAGGTCTAACGGAATCTCTAAAAACACATGAAACACTTCTCAATAACCAGATTGTTGAAAGGAAAGCACAAGAGGAAGTCCTATGGATACATAAATCTCGCATCACTTGGATGAAAGAGGGGAAAAAAAACACTAAATTCTTCCACAGATCCATGGTACAGAGATGCCAGTCCAATCGCATCACACATCTTATTTCAGAGAAAGGCACATAAATTCAACAACATGCGGATGTGGAAAAAGAGTTGCTTACTTACTACCAATCTCTCCTCACAGAACCCCCAACAGATCGTTCGTAGGCCATCACCTCTATCCTCAAGAACATACCCAAGAAGGTCACCAAGGAGAAAAATGAAACCCTGATGAGACCAATCACTCAGGAGGAAGTCGATCAGTTGCTAAAGGCCACCCCGCTTGGCAAGGCACCTGGACCAGACGACTTTACTTCTGATTTCTTTCACTATTGTTGGGATATCATTCGTGAGGATGTGTGGGAAATCATTGAGGACTCTAGAAGATTGGGAAAGGTCCTCCAAGCCCTCAATACAACTTTTCTCACCCTCATTCCTAAAGATCATAGCACCACCTCTCCATCTCAATTCCGACCTATATCCCTTTGCAACGTCATCTACAAACTCTTAACAAAGATCATTGCAACCCGGATCAAGACCATCTTACCGTTCCTAATCTCCCCTGAACAGTCCGGCTACATGGAAGGTCGCCAGATTCTGGACAACATCATCCTGGCTCATGAAGTTATCCATTCCCTCTGATCCACCAAAACACAGGACATGCTCCTCAAGCTGGATCTCTCCAAAGCATTCGATAAGCTAAGCTGGATCTATTTGAAATCCACTCTCCTAGTCTTCGGCTTTGATCCCTCCTGGGTCTCTTGGATTGTCAACCTCACCTCTTCAGCACTTTTCTCAATCCTTGTTAATGGCGTCCCTTCCAAACCCTTTTCCCCCTCCAGAGGAATCAGATAAGGGGACCCTCTCTCGCCATTCCTTTTCATCCTCATGGCATAAGGGCTCAGCCACACGCTAAAATTATCCATCAGGGATCGTTCTCTCTCGGGCCTCTCCCCCCTTGACATCTCCCCCCTCATATCCCATAGCCAATTTGCAGATGACCTCCTACTTATGGGAATTTCCACCGCCAAAGAAGCCAGTGCTTCAGATCCATCATTGACCTCTTTTGTGAAGCTTCAGGCATGGAGGTGAACTTAACAAAATCCCAATTCTTCTTCTTCAACACACCCCTAGTCATCCAAAACCATCTCACTCTCATCCTGGGCTTCACCTGCAGTATACTACCATCAGTCTACCTGGGCATACCCCTCATTGATAACTCTCTCAGGAACGCTTCCTGGAACTCTCTGTTGTCTAGTTTCAGAAAGCGACTCTCCCTCTGGACCTTTCGAGCTCTCAATCTTCCTGGGCACCTCGTTCTCCTAAAATCCATCCTCCAAGCTCTCTCGATTTACACTTTCTTATCTTTAGCGGCCTCAAGTTCTATCCACAACAACCTGAGATCTATCCAAAGAAGCTTTTTGTGGAAAGGCACCAAAGAAGGACACAAAATCTCCTTGGTAAGATGGAAAAAGATCTGCAACCCAAAAAAAGTAGGAGGCCTTGGTCTATGTGACCCAGCCATTCTTAACAAGGTCCTTAGTGCTAAAATTTGGTGGAGATGGCTGAAAAGACCCCAAGATCTCTGGGCACGCTTATGGAGGAAAAAATATACCCCTACAACCCTGAAAAAAGAACTCATCAGAGGGAATGGTCAAAGCCCAGGTTCACTTATCTGGAATTTTCCCGGAATAACCGAGGACTCATCATGGACCACTCATTCTGGGAACTACAAAATGGAACTTCGACAAACTTCTGGAGCGACTCGTGGCAACAACTCCCCGTTTTGAATTCTGATCCCAACCTTAGAGACCTCATTCCCCTTACATCTGTTGCGGGACTACACAGAGTCATCGACTTTTGGAAGCCTTTTGATCCTGGTGAATTATGGCGCACCTGGGAAATCACCCACGAACACCTAAATATTCCCCCTCTTGTCAACCTACGACCTCTATAGCAGCACCTCGTATCCAGAAAAGTCCTCAATCAACAAGGGGAGGATATCCTTAGATGGGGCCACTCCCCCACAGGCGCCTTTAACATTCCTAAATCATACTCCCTAAAGGCAGGTCACATCACCTTGCCTCGCGAGGAGATATGGGGAAAAATCTGGGACATGAAATCCTGGCCGAAAGTCAACACCTTTCTCTGGTTAGTGGCTCACAACAACATCCTCACTTGGGACAACCTAAGAAAACGAGGCTTCATTGGTTGTCTTGGTGTAAGCTATGCGAACAGGAGGAAGAAACTATAAATCATCTCCTCAACCTCTGACCCTACAGTTTGTGCATCTGTGATCAGAGCGCCAACATCATGAGAACATTGGACATAAACTGCCTAGGCCCAAAGTATACCATTTTAGGATGGAGAAGCTCAATCTACCACTCTCCCATTCTCAATCGTATCTAGCAACTGCTCCCAGGATTCATCCTATGGCAGATCTGAAAAGAAAGCAACAAGAGAATTTTCAACTCAGTCAACAGAGCGTGGCAAGAGGTTTGGGACACAATCTACACCAACATCAAAGAAACCATCTCATTGCATCCCTGGGCGGAGTAGGACCTTCAGGCCCTCAAAATGAATAGCATATCATTAGACCTTGGAACGTGAATATCACCCGAACCTCAGAACGACCTAGGGCAGCTGAGGGACGCACGAGTAACCCCACTCTTTGGAAGGCTCCACCTTTGAATTCCTTCAAACTCAATTTTGATGGAGCCTCCAAAGGAAACCCGGGACCAAATAGCTACGGTGCAGTCATCTGAAATAGTGATGGATAAATCCTACACATCCTAGCAGGTAGCATGGGGCATAATACCAACAATGTTGTCGAAATCTGGAGTCTTCTCTATGGATTGCAAGCATCTTCAGAGCTAGATCTCTTTCCCCTCATCTCAGAAGGGGATTCGCAAATTGTTATCAAGCTCCTCTCTCATCTGCTCAATGGGGCAGATCTGAAGAAATTATCTCAAAGATGGTGACTCACGAATGGGCTCTGCAGAATAAAATATACTCTCCAGCCAACATAGGTAATCCTTCCTTCCCATGTTAGAAGAATGACCAATCAAGTAGCTGATTGGCTGGAAAATTACGGAGTCGATCTTGAAGAAAGCACCTTCTCTTGTTCACCCTCTACCAATCCCACTCACCTTCCAGTCATCGCTTGTAAGAACATTGCTCACACCAAATATGTTCCCCCAGATGGGGTGCTCTCCTGACATGACAACTCCTTTGAAGATTGCCACCACCTGGCCACCTCCTCAGCCATCTGGCATACGACCTCGACCACGTCCCTACTGTTATCACCCTACAAGTTATAGGATCAACTGGTGACTCGGATATTATCTGTCTCTAGTGTTTTTGTTGACAAATGATTTTTCATTCTACAAATAATTTGAAAGAAAAAGAAAAAAGAAAAGAAAAGAAAAAGAAAGAAAAAAGAAAAGAAAAGAAAAAGGAAAAAGAAAGAAAAGAAAAGAAGAAGAGGGCATAAAAGAATTTCAATAAAATACCCATGCAATAATAGGAACTTGGTCCATACCTTTCAAGCATGGCCAAGTTCTTTTTAAATTTGATGTTGATAGGATAGTGAATGAATTTGGATAAACAGTTTAATCTTAGCCAAATTGTCTAGGTTAGGTTAGTGAATAAATCTGGCCAGACTGTCTAATCCTGGTCAGATAGCCCCAAGGTAGAGTAATTTCTTAACCTAACAATCTAATCTGGGTTAACTGTCATAGGAAACTAGGTTAGAACATAGGTTAGTTTCATTGTTGCTTCATTTCAATAAGAACCAGTTTGATGTAAGTGGGGCACCATGTTTCAGATGCTTAAAATATCGTTTGCCTAACACCTTGGTGGTGTCTACTTGGAAAACCTTGGAAAAACCCATACAAAAGCATTTATCCTAAGTTTTTCCCCGGCGTATGTGTTTTCCACTCCCCACTTAGGCTCCCTGCACATATCAATGGTCCTGATCGTGGTGCCTAGATCTACGATGTACAGAGCATTCCGGACTCCCCCGACCATTCTTCTTTTAACCAGGGGGGGGTCCGGAATCAACGATAAGACTTGCGCCCATCTAGACGGCTCAAGATCGAGCGCTGAAATCAACAGTCAATATTGGATTCTATACCCCTCCGTCCGTTCTGCCTTTAATGGAGGGGGGGGGGTCCGAAATGAGTGATAAACATAGCACAGAGATCTGCGGCTCAGAAACAGGCGTGCAGATCAACGACCCAAAATGGATTTCGGACCCCCCCGGATGATCTGCTTTTAACCGAAGGGGGGGGGGGTCCAGAATGGAATCTTTCCTCTGGCGGGCCCCTCTTTGTACGTGGCATCATTTTAATGGCCCCAAGTTCCATCACCGCCTGCTGTCTGACTTACCATCGTCACCTTCCACTTTTCCTGAGTTGGTCACGTCCCATAACTGTTGTCAGTCCCTACCCCCTTTTCGTTCATGGCAAGCCCCTTACTATGACTTTTACCTCCAATCGATAGCTGCCACATCACCCGTCTGTATCCCTCAGTCACAATCACTTGCCATCTCACCCTCAAAGTGATCCGTTGGCCATTTATTACTGGATAACCTATCCGTTATCCAGTTGACCTGTCTCTCGTGCCCAACCGACCCCACTTTAAATAAAACTACCATTATTCCCCTTACTTTCACTATTCACCCATCGCACCAGAGAAATTCACTGCTTACTCCTTAGTTATTTTCCGTTGCCCTCATCCACAGTCAGTCGCCCCCACTAACGTTGTGTTTATTGCAGGTACTGTTGCAGAAATGGTGCCAAAGTCCAAACAAGCAGAAGGAGAGGAGAATCTGTTTCTCCCGCCTCCTGTCGACCTGGACAAGATCCCACTGGTTGACAAAGACCGGTTGATCACAGATACAAAATGTGAATTTGATTTCTCAGACCTCCAGTCGTGGCTCAGGGAGGTTTTCCTAGACCAGAGTGATGAAATTGGACTCTGGGAGTCCAATTTACCCCTCTACCTTTTCCCTCAGATCCACCATTTTCCTGAGTTCGCTCTCAAGTGTCAAGCTCACTATATTCCCGAACAAAGAGCCATAATCTCCTCGTCCGGAGAGATCTTGTTCCTCATCACGCCCAAATCCATAGACTAGATGATGCAAATCCCCCGAGCCGACTCTGCGTCTCCCTTCAATCTGGAAATTCTTACGGAATTGTACCAGAAATTGCATTCCCCCCAGAGAGCTCAAATATTCGAGATTTTCCTTCCCACAACCGCTCAATTCCCCTCCACAAATCCTCCGTATCCATCTTCCATGTTCTCCACTAAGGGAAATCAGGTCATCTCATCCCTTTGTGCTTTGTTAGGATACTATTCTGATCAGTGGGTAGATGAACCCATTCTGGGTTTTCTATCCATTTTCTCCACTGATGAAAATCCCACCACCCAGTTTGACTTCAACACATTTTTGGTAGACAATATTCACGAATAGTTCGTGAATTTCAACACGGAAGGCATGTTTAGATATTCATCGATACTAGCCTATTTGTTCATTTTCTTCCAAGTAGACCAATTTGGCTTCTTCATGCAGAAGATGGACGAAGATGGTAGACCTCAGGCAGTGACAACATGGACCTCCTTACTCAAGAACAACTCCACTGATTTCAGTTTCAAGGAGTTCATTGATCAATTCTACCACCTTGTGGTAATCATGCTAGGTGGCAGGCCCGAGCCTCGAATAAACGACGAAGTTCAGAGGATCCTGCATCTCTCTGAAGACACAAAGACCGGGGATTGGTACCTGTATCAAAATCATACCAAGATTAGAGTATACAGGTGCAAGTTGGCACCGTATAAGTTGTCCAAGTATTTGCCTATAAGAATCTTTGCTCTAGAATATATAAGGCAGATTATGAATTCAGATGATATCCATTTTGTATCATTGAAGAAAAAACAACAGCTTAGAATCAAGGGGAAGATTGGCTCCTTCATCTGCAATAGTCGTGGCGCTGGGGAAGAAGCAGACCGAATGCTGAGAGAAATGAAGTTCTTCCTGAGTTTCCCATGGCATTATGATCCATGTGGGATCATCTCAGAGATGAGGGTGAAGAACAAAAACATCCCTTACATTCATGTGTATAGGCCTGAAATTGAGAAGTTTGCAAATCAGACGCCCTGGGAGCCTAACACATTGATTGAAGTAGAATAGCAGGATCCCCTGGCCACGATATCTCAAACAACAACACCACAGGTCCCGAAGGAAAAAAGGCCTCGACAAAATTTATCTCCGCCTGTCACGGAGGTATCGTCCGAAGAGTTCCAGCTGCATACTAAGAGGCCTAAGACTTCGTCAGTCCCTGGATCGACCGGGGAAAAAGAAGTCCCGCCCACCACAGTGACCAAGTCTATTATTCCACCCTTCGGGTCGAGCCTCCATAGGGCCATAACCTCAACAGTGACGGAGAAATCTACAGATCCTTTGTTGACCACCCAGCCAGGCAAGGGGGGACCGAAGCTGAGTATCTTCGAGAAGTATGAGCTGATAAAGAAAAAGAACCAGACCCTTACCAGCAGTACTTGCGCTCAGTTTTGGAAACAGACATCGACTGCGCAGCATAGGCTGTTGTCTGCATTTGACACAGAAAAGGGTAGAATGCACATGGCCTTCCTCCAGGCACAGGTACCAGACCCCAAGGCGATCACTAACTACAAGAGGGCCACCTTCGAGTTTCAGACGAAGGACGTGCATCCGGCCAATCAGATGGATCTGCACAAACAGACAGGGGAAATGGTTTTCTACACACTAGCACATGCTTCTACTGATGCTTCAAAATTACAGGTGTCCCTGAACAATGTTCAAACACAGCTCAAAATGGAGAATATTTCATCATTTGCAAAGGACAATAGGATCAAAACTTTGGAGGATCTGGTCCTCAAGATTGGTTATGATCCTTCGAACGTCAAAGCAGCGGAGGAAATGATAAAGAAGAAAAATGATGACATAGCCTCCTTGATAAAACAACTGAAACTCTCGCCCATAGAGGATTCGCAGGCAAAGGAGATAGCAGAGAAAGAAGGAGAGAAAGATGAGATGCTAAAGCTGCTCATGGAGCAAAATGCACAACTTAAATAAATGGAAGCTGAGATGGAGAAGTTATTGAAGGAGAATGAGAAACTGAAACCAATGGAAGTCATTCCATTGACTGCTATTCCAATTGCAGGAGTGAGCACAACATCGGTGATGGAAGTCCCATCCGCAACTCCATTGACATCCCAGGAAAAGACAGTCGACCTGGCTAAGTCCATGGAAAAAATGAACCGGCAGGAAACTGAGATCAACAGGCTGAAAAAGGAGATGGAGAACCTCCAGGAACTCAAAACTTCCTTTCAGACCAGCCTCTCCAAGGAAAAGCAGGTAACAAAGCAGCTCAAGCAGGAGCTACAGCAGCTCCAGAGGCAAACAGTGGCAGGAAAGACATTGGTCGAGGTTAAAGAGAGTGTATGGACATACATCACTAAGTCCATGAATGAGATACGACCCATGATCCAGATCATGTTTGAGCAGAACGAATTGGTCCAGAGGAGCAAACAGGCCATCGAGAAGATCAGAGTAGAATTGGGAGAAATGCCTACACAGGCGAACGAGATCATCAAGTTCCTCAATTCTAAGACCAGGGAAGAACTGGAAGAGCTGAAGATTGAAGACAGAACAGAGACCATCCTTGAGGTCAAAAGAGTTTTGACCAAGAGAAGATTGATGCTTCAGCTGGAAGAAAAGGTTCAGGTAATGGACCTGGGGGTACAAAGATTCTTCAGCAAGATTGAGGCCCTACAGAAGAAAGGCCTTCCTGGTCTGAAGGTGATCAATGATAAATTGATGACACTCCCAGACTACAAGAAGAGATTAGCCGAAGTGGCTAAGGACAGTTCAAAGTTTGCAGGAATACAAGGGAGCATCACCGACAAGGCATTCCTAGATGCCCTTCAGTGGGACATCAGTATCCAACACGAGATTCGATACATATTCCTCACCAAGCCTACATTCGCCAAGTATACAGAAATGAACGAAGTGTATCGAAGACTACTCAAAGTCAACGTGCCCAGTCATCTTAGATGGGAGGAACTCCGCGATCTGATCGAATAGCAGATGAGTTGTCCAGGTCCAGTAAACCGTCCAGTCAGATGAAGTCGTGCAGAGGCTTCATCAACGGTCTACCCAGAAATCAGCGTGCAACTACACCATGTCATCAAGCAGTGCCTAGATTTAGGAAATTTGTTAAATTAGTTAGGCTAAAAATAGATTTAGCACGTCCTGGTCATTTATGATAGGAACATTTGTAATTTGAGTTATAAATACTTCACCTTTCGAAGTATTGAGGGTTGTTGATCTTCACACCCTGACGCTATCAGACTGTAACATTTTTGAAGAGATCTTCCATTAATAAAAAGGAGACACTTTTACAGGATTCTTGTGTGTATTCACTGGTGATGTTATTCTTTCTAAGTTGAATGTTATTCTCGCTTTGTTATCACATTGTTTTCTAAGTCTAATCTTTAAGAGTAGCGAATGTTGCAGGATTTATCTCGTATACCTTGTTTCTGACTTGAAAGGATTTTAGTGTTTTATCTTTTGGTATTTCAATAAATAAATTCTTAACTGCTTCTTTGTTGAAATTATCTTTCTCATATTTTCTATTGTTCATCATTTAAACTACTAAAAGATCCAATGATTATATCATCTCGCCCTGTAAAAGTTTTTCCCTTTGCGTTTCTGGTTTGTTTTTCATATTTTATTAAAATACAGACCCCATAGCCCAATGGATGTGTAGACTGTCTCAACCAATTTGAAAAAACACTTTGACAACAAAACCGACCTTTTTCTTTACCTAGCCTAATATTTAAAATTGGAAACATAGCTAAATCAAATAGAGATATCCCTCTCTGAAGTTGGAAGGGCTAGATCCCAGCTTCAAAAGTGGTTGGATAAAGTTACCTTTTGTAGATTTCTTATGTTGTCAACCTCTAGGAAATTTACAGAGTGCTAACATAGTGGTGACCATACTGGGGACAGAACATAAAAATTTATAATTTCACGTTTTCTCTCCCCTAAAAAGAATGTTTTGTTCTTGGAATATTGCAATTTTGAGAAGAAAGTAATGTTTAGAGGTTGATCAAACTTTGTACATATTATTTTCGGACTCACAAAACTAAAAAGTATATATATATAAAATCAAAAAGAAATATGGCTCCTAAGAAATTTTATACTCGATCTCATCCAGACCCAAAACCTGCGATAGTGACAGAAAACCTGGAACAGTTTCTCAGGAAAAGGACCGTAGTTGAAGGCTCAGTGAGTCATACTCCCTTACATAAGTCCCTTTCTTTTCCAGGGGAACCTATTACTTTTCAAAACCCTGACTTTGACACATTTTTCCAACAAAGCCTTATTAGAACACAGTCTGATAGTTTTGTGACTAGAATCATTTTTGACCTAACCGTTTTGCAACCCTGAACCCCCGAAGTTCTGTCTCCCACTGTTAAACCGCAAACTACTCCCTCGGTGCTATCCATTCCTTCCTCGACCTCATCTTCAGTCTCAACCTTGCCGATCATCCAGCTTGTTATCCTGCCTCCTCCACCCATCATGGTAGCTAGATATGCTCCCTTGGTGTTGGTTGCACCTCTTCATGCCATGCCCCAAGAATATCAAACAAGACTTCCACAGTTCGATGCAAGAGGACCTTTGAGCGCACAACATCACGTAGATAAAATGAATGATTATTATGATTTACATGAAGTAGATGAAGCTGATGTTCAAATGAGATTGTTTGCCCAAAGTTTGACAGGTGAGGTTAAAAAATGGTACAAAGGTTTGTGTGTTGCCTCCGTCCTTAACCTTACCACATTCCAAAGGAGTTTTCTAGACAGATGGGAGGTAAAGAAAAACCCTCTCCAAATCCTGTCAGAATACAAAAATATTAGAAGAAATCAAGGTGAGACAGTGCAAGATTACTACACTCGTTTCAATACCCTGTACAATGCAATCCCAGCTGAAATCAAACCTCCACAAGGTTTGGCATTGATTAAATTCCCTGATGGTTTCGACGCTGATATGTCGTACCAACTAAGGGAAAGAAATTCCACCACCCTGGAAGATATGCAGAAGAGTGCGATAAGCGTGGAAGCCAATTTGTTGGCGAAAAGGGCACGTCAGAGGTCAGAAAGGAGAGTCACAATTAAAGAGGAGCCTTCCACATCAACCTCAGATTCCAAATTGGATTCTTTGGCCAGAGCAATGGAAAGAATGATGGAAAGACTTACTGTGTCAGACAGAAATCCTCCAAGAGACAACCCACCTGCTCCTCAGGTTCGGAATCCTAACTTCAGGAGAAACCCTCTGCAAATCAGACAGATATATCCTAGGGATCAAAGAGAGCAGAGAGGTCTGGATCAACAGATCAGACCTCCCCTGCAAGAAAATTATGCTGATGAAGGGGAGGAAGTGATTGAGGAATTAGAGGATACTCACATAAATCTCATGGGTATTCACGATAACGAAGCTATTTTCCTCACCCAAGAAGAAAAAGAACGTTTCCTTCTCAATCAAACAAAAGTAAGTGAAGAACCTGAAGATGAAGAAAAACAGGAATTCGAAAATGCCATTTTGGAGGTACATCGGCAGTATAATCTGTGGAGTAAAAAGACGGAAGGGAGTTCCCCAAAAAAGACGATTGAAACAAAGAAGGTGACCGAAACCAAGATGACCTCTAAGCCATCTGCCGAGAAGATGCCTGAGAAGAGTACTGCCGAAGTTCCTGTGAAGAAAAATGTTACTTTTCTAAAAAGACCGTCACAGCCCGAGGTTTCATCAATTAATCAACCAAGTACTTCTATCCAAACCAGAGTTGATGAGCCAAAGAAAAGCGCTTACACCTTTCAGCCTTGAGGGGGAATTAGCCAAAGTAAAAATTCCCATCCCACTTTCTGAGTTGATGAACAAAGACGTTTATCGTTCACAGGTGATTAAAGCACTGACCATTGAACCCGACATAGGCACAAAGGCCTTAACCATTGGATCAACAAATCATTCAGACACTGTGAACCTTACTGATGATCAACCTGAACTTCTGTTCGGACATGAAGTAGATGGTCGATATGATACTGGTGATGTCGCTCCGTTTTACATCAGTCTAAACATACATGACCTGATCTTGCATAACGCTATGCTGAATTCGGGTGCTTCCCACAATCTGATGCCTAAAGCGGTAATGGAGAAACTGGGACTGGAGGTCACCAGACCTTACAAGGATTTACACTCATTCGACTCCAGTAAAGTTAGGTGTATTGGTTTGATCAAGGACCTATGCATCACCCTGGTTCAGATTCCTGCAAAGAGCATGGTCATGGATGTGGTGGTTGCAGACATCCCTCCGAAGTATGGAATGTTGCTATCCCGGTCTTGGGGGGCTAAGTTGAGAGGTACTCTGCAGCTAGATATGTCTTATGCCACTATCCTAGTTTTTGGGCAACAAAGTAAAGAGAAACATTGATGAAGTACATGGTCAGTAGCCAAGAAAAGCCGCACAATTATCCTCTCTACTCCGCGCAATCCAACCTGGATTCTTTTATCTTGTACAATGATGTTGACACATGAGAGCAAGACACTCAACTGGGAGAGGATACATCGAGTTAGGATGAAGGCCAAGAGACCATTGAGGGAGAAAGGATGAAAAACGCAATAACTGAAGAGCTACCGACATATTTCTGGAGCATGGATTTTGACGGAGTAGAAAGAAAGGAAGGAATTGGAGCAGGAGTCTGGCTGCATAATCACAGAAACAGGTATTCAAAAAACCATTCTTACAAGTTAAATTTCCAATGCACAAACAATATTTCCGAGTATGAAGCCTTGATGCTCGGTCTGAATCTTTTGAAAAGAGTTGGTGCTAAACAAATTATGGTAAGAGGTGACTCTGAGTTGATAATCAAGCAAATCAAAGGTGAGTATGCTGCGAAACACCCACATCTTAAAGATTATAGGAATGTTGTTCTTGATGCCCTTAGATGTTTCGCTGAAGTTGACTTGCAGGTAACGCCGAGAGGACAAAACATTATGGCGGATGGATTGGCTATGTCAGCAGCCACATGTAATATTCCTTTCCGCTCGACTCGCCCATACACTATTGAGGTGAAATGCAGACCAACCGTTCCCGACAATATCAGGTACTGGCAAGTGTTTGGTAATGATGATCAAATAGAAGACTTTTTGCAGTGTAAAAACAATTTTGAATGTACAAATATAGATTTAGAGAACGAAGATGAAAATGTAAATAGATCTGATTTTGAAATTGATAGTGTAATTAGCGTAGATTCAGAAGAATTAGACGATGATGAAATGGATGCTGACGTTTTATATTTGAAAAGCAATGTGTTGCCTAGGGGTTTAGTTCCTTTGGAGGACTTGTTCGATTTTAATGATGTAGCCAAAAAACTGAAAATTGAAGCACATGGACAAGAGGTAGAAGATTGTAATATAGGGACCGAAGAAAAACCCAGGATAGTCAAATTGTCCAAATCACTGCCCCCTGAGCAAAAACTCAAATACATTGAGTTGTTCAAAGAATATTTAGATGTCTTTGCCTGGGGTTATGAGGATTTTAAATCTTACGATACCAACATCATACATCACATGATCCCACTAAAAGAAGACCAAAAACCATTTAGATAGAAACTTAGGAGGATAAATCCCAAGTTACTCCCTCTGGTAGAAAAGGAGATCAAAAAAATGTACGATGCCAAAATCATAGTCCCATTGCGTTTTTCTAAATGGGTCTCTAATTTGGTCCCTACACGTAAGAAATCTGGGGAAATCAGACTCTACATAGATTTCCGAAATCTGAATAAAGTCTCCCTGAAGGATAATTACCCCTTGCCGAAAATGGACCACATTCTATGAAAGGTGGTCGGATCCAGTCGGATTTCGTTGTTGGACGGTTTCTCAGGTTACAACCAGGTCTTAGTTCAGCCTGATGATCAAGACAAAACCGCTTTCACTACACCATGGGGCACTTTCATGTATGTGAAAATGCCTTTTGGTCTGATGAACGCAGGAGCCACATTCCAGAGGGTGATGGATATCACTTTTGTGGAAGAATCGGGTAAATTTATTGTCGTCTATTTAGATGATGTAACTGTGTTTTCCCGATCTGATGACGAGCATCTGCGACACCTCAGACGAGTCTTCGAGAAATGTAGAAGGTTTGGGATCTCTTTAAATCCTAAGAAAAGCCTTTTCGAGCTAGAGGAAGGCAAACTGCTAGGTCACATCATCTCCAAGGATGGAATCAAAATAGACCCCAGCAGGATCGAGGCCATACAAAAATTAGAACACCCAAGAAACCTCAAAGAACTACAGTCTTTTATCGGGAGAATAAACTTTCTACGAAGATTCATTCCTAATCTGGCTGAGCTCCTCCTAAACATTACAAATATGATAAAAAAGGATGTGAAAATAAAATGGGACTCTGAGTCCAGACAGTCTTTCGAACAAGTCAAACGAGCACTCACATAGGCCCCTGTCTTAATCAATCCTGATTTTACCAAAGATTTCTATCTTTTTTCTTTCGCTTCCAAACATACAATAGCAGCGGTATTACTACAAAATAACAGTGAAGGGCATGAACAACCCATAGCTTTCTTTAGTAAAGCGTTAAGAGACACTGCTCTGAATTACAAGATAATGGAGAAACAATCTTTTGCCATGGTGAAATCTATAAAAGATTTTAGGGTCTACATTCTCCATTCCCACACCATAGCTTATGTTCCGAATACGGTAGTAAAAGACATTTTGACACAGGACAATCCGGATGGAAGAAGGGGAAAATGGATTGTTGTGATTTTAGAATATGATATAGAGATTAAGCCTACAAAACTAATCAAGGGGCAAGGCCTGGAAAAATTAATGGTTGAATCTAACTTTCATGATCTTGACATTAATTTTTTAGCTGCAACAGATGAACAGGGCGAGATGGCGACTCCAAGTGTGAGAGAGGTATTTCTCAACTCTCCATGGTACGCAGACCTTATATTCGTTTTGCAAAATTTACAATCTCCCCCTGGTTTGACTAAAACTAAAGCTAGATTTTTAAAGTTGAAAGCCTTAAAATTCTGTATTCTAGAAGGCAATTTGTATTGGAAAGATCCTGGAGGCATTCTGTTAAATTGTTTATTGAAAGATGAAGTTGATAAAGTGTTACAAGAGTTTCATGCAGGAGAATGTGGTGGCCATTTGAACTGGAAGGTCACCGCCAACAAAATACTCAGAGCTGGATTCTATTGGCCCACCCTATTCGCCGATGTACATCATAAAGTGACTACATGTCATCAATGTCAGCTATTCGAAGTCAAAAGGAAACTCCTTCCTCTCCCCCTGAAACCGATCTCAGTTGAAGCCCCTTTCCAGCAATGGGGACTGGACTTCATTGGAGAAATACACCCCCCTTCTTCAGGCCAGCACGGGTGGATTCTCACTGCCACTGATTATTTTACCAAATGGATTGAAGCGGTACCAAGCAGGCAAGCCAATGAATCTATTATTATCAAATTCCTTGAAAATAATATCTTGTCTCGCTTTGGATGTCCTAGAAAGATTATAACCGATAATGCAGTTGTTTTTCAGTTGAAAAAGCTCATAGATTTCTGCAACCAGTATCACATTGGTTTGGGGCATTCCACAGCTTACTACCCTCAGGGGAATGGTCTAGAGGAATCTTCAAACAAAACCTTGATAAATATCATCATGAAAACATTGCAGGAAAACAAGAAATCATGGCACAACAAGTTGGTGTTCGCATTATGGGCTGACAGACTGACCACCAAAAGATCAATCGATATGTCACCATACCAGCTGGTCTATGGCACATAGGCAGTTTTCCCCACTTCTTTAGGAGTCCCTGTCATGAAGTTGCTTCAAGATGTACAAGCTGATCCAAATGACTCACAGAGAAGTATCAACCAGATGATCCATTTGCAACAATCTAGAGAAGAAGTTTTCAACAAGACTCAGATAATCCAAGAAAACATCAAGAAGATTTTTGACAAAAGAACCAAGGAAGATGATTTTGAGCTAGGAGATTTGGTGCTGAGATGGGATGCCAGGAATGAAGACAAGGGAAAGCATGGAAAATTTGACAGTCTATGGAGAGGACAATACATGATCCAAGCTTCCAGGGGAAACAATGCTTTCTTGCTAAACAACGTTGATGGGACAGATCTGCCAGGAGGACCTGTAAATGGCAGAATGCTGAAACATTATGTGCCACCTCAGTAGAGATTCAAGTTTTCACTCTCCATTGTACATACCATTTTTATTTTTTATTTTTCACCTGCATTTTCTGAGTGAAGAACATTAGTCAGTTGGTTGAAGCCCGAAGAGAAGGCCCTAAGCTGCTGACCACTATTTTTCCAAATTTTGAGAATAAAACCGACGAAGGCTACTAGGCAAAAAAATTCAGAATGACAGGAACCAGGATTCTTGGCACTTTATAGGGCAAGTACCATCCCTAGGTGGAGTCGTTGTTATCACCCTATAAGTTATAGGATCAACTGGTGACTGGGATATTATCTGTCTCTAGTGTTTTTGTTGACAAATGATTTTTCATTCTGCAAATAATTTGAAAGAAAAAGAAAAAAGAAAAGAAAAGAAAAAGGAAAAAGAAAGAAAAGAAAAGAATAAGAGGGCATAAAAGAATTTCAATAAAAGCCCCATGCAATAATAGTAACTTGGTCCATACCTTTCAATCATGGCCAAGTTATTTTTAAATTTGATGTTGATAGGATAGTGAATGAATTTGGCTAAACAATTTAATCTTAGCCAAATTGTCTAGGTTAGGTTAGTGAATAAATCTGGCCAGACTGTCTAATCCTGGTCAGATAGCCCCAGGGTAGAGTAATTTCTTAACCCAACAGTCTAATCTGGGTTAACTGTCATAGGAAACTAGGTTAGAACATAGGTTAGTTTCATTGTTGCTTCATTTCCATAAGAACCAGTTTGATGTAAGTGGGGCACCATGTTTCAGATGCTTAAAAGATCGTTTTCCTAACACCTTGGTGGTGTCTACTTGGAAAACCTTGGAAAAACCCATACAAAAGCATTTATCCTAATTTTTTCCCCAGCGCATGTGTTTTCCACTCCCCACTTAGGCTCCCTGCACATATCAATGGTCTTGATCGTGGCGCCCAGATCTACGGTGTACATAGCATTCCGGATCCCCCCGACCGTTCTGCTTTTAACCGGGGGGGGGGGGGGGGGGNTAGCGCAGAGATCTGTGGCTCATAAACAGGCGCACAGATCAACGACCCAAAATGGATTTCGGACCCCCCCCGGATGATCTGCTTTTAACCGAAGGGGGGGGGGGTCTGGAATGGAATCTTCCCTCTGGCGGGCCCCTCTTTGTATGTGGCATCATTTTAATGGCCCCAAGTTCCATCACCGCCTGCTGTCTGACTTACCATCGTCACCACTGGACGTCACCTTCCACTTTTCCCGAGTTGGTCACGTCCCATAACTGTTGTCAGTCCCTACCCCCCTTTCGTTCGTGGCAAACCCCTTACTATGACTTTTACCTCCAATCGATAGCCGCCACATCACCCGTCCGTATCCCTCAGTCACAGTCACGAGATGATGCAAATCCCCCGAGCCGACTCTGCGTCTCCCTTCAATCTGGAAATTCTTACGGAATTGTACCAGAAAATGACATTCCCCCAGAGAGCTCAAATATTCGAGCTTTTCCTTCCCACAACCGCTTAATTCCCCTCCACAAATCCTCCGTATCCGTCTTCCATGTTCTCCACTAAGGGAAATCAGGTCATCTCATCCCTTTGTGCTTTGTTAGGATACTATTCTGATCAGTGGGTAGATGAACCCATTCTGGGTTTTCTATCCATTTTCTCCACTGATGAAAAGCCCACCACCTAGTTTGACTTCAACACATTTTTGGCAGACAATATTCATGAACTGTTCATGAATTTCAGCACGGAACGCATGTTTAGATATTCATCGATACTAGCCTATTTGTTCGTTTTCTTCCAAGCAGACCAATTTGGCTTCTCCATGCAAAAGATGGACGAAGATGGTAGACCTCAGGCAGTGACAGCATAGACCTCCTTACTCAAGCACAACTCCACTGATTTTAGTTTCAAGGAGTTCATTGATCAGTTCTACCACCCTGTGGTAATCATGTTAGGTGGCAGGCCCAAGCCTCGAATAAACGACAAAGTTCAGAGGATCCTGTATCTCTCTCACAACACAAAGACCGGGGGTTGGTACCTATATCAAAATCATACCGAGATCAGAGTATACGGGTGCGAGTTGGCATCGTATAAGCTGCCCAATTATTTGCCTGTCAGAATCTTTGCTCTAGAATATATAAGGCAGATTATGAATTCAGATGATATCCATTTTGTATCATTGAAGAAAAAGCAACAGCTTAGAATCAAGGGGCATATTGGCTCCTTCATCTGCAACAGTCGTGGCGCTGGGGAAGAAGCAGACCGGATGCTGAGAGAAATGAAGTTCTTCTTGAGTTTCCCATGGCATTATGATCCATGTGGGATCATCTCAGAGATGAGGGTGAAGAACAAAAACATCCCTTACGTTCATGTGTCTAGGCCTGAAATTGAGAAGTTTGCAAATCAGACAGCCTGGGAGCCTAACACATTGATTGAAGTAGAACAGCAGGATCCCCCGGCCATGGTATCTCAAACAACAATGCCACAGGTCCCAAAGGAAAAAAGGCCTCGACAAGATTTATCTCCGCCTGTCACGGAGGTATCGTCCGAAGAGTTCCAGCTGCATACTAAGAGGCCTAAGACTTTGTCAGTCCTTGGCTCGACCGAGGAAAAAGAAGCCCTGCCCACCACAGTGACCAAGTCTGTTATTCCACCCTTCGGGTCGAGCCTCCATAGGGCCATAACCTCAGTAGTGATGGAGAAATCTATAGATCCTCCATTGACCACCCAGCCAGGCAAGGGGGGATCGAAGCTGAGTATCTTTGAGAAGTATGAGCTGATAAAGAAAAAGAACCAGACCCTGACCAACAGTACTTGCGCTCAGTTTTGGAAGCAGACGTCGATTGGGCAGCATAGGCTGTTGTCTGCATTTGACACAGAAAAGGGAAGAATGCACATGGACTTCCTCCAGGCACAAGTACCATACCCCAAGGCGATCACTGACTACAAGAGGGCCACCTTCGAGTTTCAGACGAAGGACGTGCATCCGACCGATCAGATGGATCCGCACAAACAGACAGGGGAAATGGTTTTTTACACGCTGGAACATGCTTCTACTGCTGTTTCAAAATTACAGGCGTCTCTGAACAATGTTCAAACACAACTCAAAATGGAGAAGATTTCATCCTTTGCAAAGGACAATAGGATCAAAAATTTGGAGGAGCTGGTCCTCAAGATCGGTTATGATCCTTCGAACGTCAAAGAAGTGGAGGAAATGATAAAGAAGAAAAATGCTGACATAGCCTCCTTGAGAAAACAACTGAAACTTCCGCCCATAGAGGATTCGCAGGTGAAGGAGATAGCAGAGAAATATGAGATGCTAAAGCTGCTCATGGAGCAGAATGCACAGCTTAAAGAAATGGAAGTTGAGATGGAGAAATTATTGAAGGATAAAGAGAAACTGAAACCAATGGAAGTCATTCCATTGACTGTTATTCCAATTGTAGGAGTGAGCACAACATCGGTGACGAAAGTCCCATCCGCGACTCTATTGACATCCTAGGAAAAGACAGTTGACCTGGCTAAGTCCATGGAAAAAATGAACCTGCAGGAAACTGAGATCAACATGTTGAAAAAGGAGATGGGGAACCTCTAGGAACTCAATACTTCCTTTTAGACCAGCCTCTCCAAGGAAAAGCAGGTAACAGAGCAGCTCAAGTAGGAGCTACAACAGCTCTAGAAGCAAACAGTGGCCCATGAATGAGATATGGCCCATGATCCAGATCATGTTTGAGCAGAACGAATTGGTCCATAGGAGAAAATAGGCCATCGAGAAGATAAAAGTAGAATTGGGAGAAATGCCTACACAGCCGAACGAGATCATCAAGTTCCTCAATTCTAAGACCAGGGAAGAACTAGAAGAGTTGAATATTGAAGACAGAACGGAGACCATCCTTGAGGTCAAAAGAGTTTTGACCAAGAGAGGATTGATGCTTCAGCTGGAAGAAAAGGTTCAGGTAATGGACCTGGGGGTACAAAGATTATTCAACAAGATTGAGGCCCTCCAGAAGAAAGGCCTTCCTGGTCTGAAGGTGATCAATGATAAATTGATGACACTCCCAGACTACAAGAAGAGATTAGCCGAAGTGGCTAAGGACAGTTCAAAGTTTGTAGGCATACAAGGGAGAATCACCAGCAAGGCATTCCTGGATGCCCTTTAGTGGGACATCAATATCCACCACGAGATTCGATACATATTCCTCACCAAGCCTACATTCGCCAAGTATACAGAAATGGACGAAGTGTATCGAAGACTGCTCGAAGTAACATGCCCATTCATCGTAGATGGGAGGAACTCTGCGATCTGATCGATTAGCAGATGAGTTGTCCAGGTCCATTCAACCGTCTAGTCAGATGAAGTCGTGCTGAGGCTTCATCAATGGTCTACCTAGAAATCAACGTGCAACTACACCATGTCATCAAGCAGTTCCTAGATTTAGGAAATTTGCTAAATTAGTTAGGCGAAAAATAGATTTAGCACGTCCTGGTCATTTATGATAGGAACGTTTGTAATTTGAGTTATAAATACTTCACCTTTCGAAGTATTGAGGGTTGTTGATCTTCACACCCTTACGCTATCAGACTGTAACATTTTTGAAGAGATATTCCATTAATAAAAAGGAGGCACTTTTACAGGATTCTTGTGTGTATTCACTGGTGATGTTATTCTTTCTAAGTTGAATGTTATTCTCGCTTTGTTATCGCATTGTTTTCTAAGTCTAATCTTTAAGAGTAGCGAATGTTGCAAGATTTATCTCGTATACCCTGTTTCTGACTCGAAAGGATTTTAGTGTTTTATCTTATGGTATTTCAATAAAGAAATTCTTAACTGCTTCTTTGTTGAAATTATCTTTCTCATATTTTCTGTTGTTCATCATTTAAACTACTAAAAGATCCAATGATTATATCATCTCACCCTGTAAAAGTTTTTCCCTTTTCTTTTCTGGTTTGTTTTTCATATTTTATTAAAATATAGACCCCATAGCCCAATGGATGTGTAGACTGTCTCAACCAATTCGAAAAAACACTTTGACAACAAAACCGACCTTTTTCTTTACCTAGCCTAATATTTAAAATTGGAAACATAGCTAAATCAAATAGAGAGATCCCTCTCTGAAGTTGGAAGGGCTAGATCCCAGCTTCAAAAGTGGTTGGATAAAGTTACCTTTTGTAGATTTCTTCTGTTGTCAACCTCTAGGAAATTTACAGAGTGCTAACACCTACGCCAATCACCTCTGGCCTTTACGTTACCTGCCGCCACCCTCCTTCTTGCATTTGGGAATTGACGTTCACTCGCTCGGGGAGCTCTGCAACTTGTGCGCCTTTATGAAGCCGTGCAGACGCACCTTCCTATCGTTTCAGCTCACACCCTGGCTCTTGCTTCTTCTGGACATGATGGGGTCTCCGGAACCTCATTTCTCTGTTAGTATTACTGAGCATCATTTTTCTAGATCTCTCCCATCCCTCCGTCCAACCTTCGAGATCTGGTGTGACCTCCTGTGGATTCTAGCTAGGCTTCAGGGTTCACTCCACACCATGCCATGACCCCATGGCAAGCCAAAGCAGGGAGGAGCTTGGTACTTGGCTAGTGGAATAAAACTGCCTGCCTCAGAGGCTCAGGATGAACCGACCACTCCTCATGCAGTGCTCCCAAAATCTTTCCTAGCAGACCCTCCCCCAGAAGCTCTCCTGGCAGACCCGACCCTTAAAGCTATTCCATCTTTCCCTCCCCTTGGTGCAGCCCAACCCCTCGATGAAGCTCCTCCCGTGGCACCCCTCCTCGTGCCCGGACCGAACTAGTTACCCTGCGACTAGACATTTTGCGAACAACCACCTTGCGACCTCTCCCCTCTCTCGAACCCCTACGGTTGTAGGGTCAAGTGGTTCGATCTGTATGGGAACTTGCTTGGCTTTGCGCCTCCATCTCCATCCCCCCATCCACATCCCTCTTACTTGCCATCCCCACCTCGCCCCCCTCTCACCACCCCCCATCCCACCTCCCCTCTGAGATCCTCCTCCTCCTCCTCACTCCACACCCACCCCAAATTCTCCCATGCTAAGTGCGCGGACAAAACATAACTCTTGGAGACTATCAATTTGATGAAAAAATCCTCAGAGGTTCTTAAACTGATGAAAAAAAGACTTGGACGAGATTAAAGTGGCGACACTCGACGCACAGCAGAGGGAAACTGACCGTTGGAGAAGAGTGGACACCCTGATGATGTTCATGCAGGATCTCCAACAAGCCATGGTAGAACGTGGGAAAGGCAAAGCACCGACGAAGGAGGTTTTCGCAGTACTGCGTCTTGGTCCATGTTTTTAGAGTCATTACCATGTTTTCTTGGTTTTTTCTGCAAATTTATATGCACCTTGGCCCTGTGTGGCCTAGTAGTCTAGTTAATTTTCAGTGGCATGACCGAAGCCATGCAATTTTTTGGACAATTGGCCAAACTAGCTTTGGACATCTGGCACAATGGTTTCCCTTCTGGGCACTGTGACCACGTGGCTAGTAGCACCACATACATCTGTAATCTTTTTTGAAAGGAATCAATACAATACTCTAACTTACAAAAAAAAATTGATCTTTTTCCTATTTTTTGAGAAACTTATTTTTATCGTTTCACCCTTTAGTTGGTTTAGGTTTTTTTTCTCTTTTTATGCAGTGTGCACGTGTGACTAAGAATAGTTATGGGTTGTATGCATTTGACATGTATATGAATAAGAATATTTGGGGAAAATTATATGTAGTATCTTGAAATTATTTCTACAATTAGTATGTGACTAAGAATAGTTTTGCATTGTATGTGCACAAACAAGTTTGCAATTCCCAGGGGGCACACAATGACAATGATAATCAAAAGGAAAGGTCCCATTACCCCTTTAAATTTAATCTTTCCTAGTTACATGAGCCTGCTTTAAATTTTCTTATTCAAAGATTTCTCTAGGAATGAACATGTTCTATGTCTCAGAATTGTGTCTGCTATTAAAGAGCTTCCAAGTGACTATACAGATTCTCCATATGATTTGCTTCTTAATCATATACATTTTGATCAGAGGCTGATTGGATTTTTCGATGGTGTTGCTGCAAGAGGTGAATGTGGTGTTGGTATAGTATTAAGGTTGAATGGGTCTCATTACTACAGACTATTTCTAGCTATTGGTCCTAGAAGTAACATTAAAGATGAACTTCTTGGCCTTTGGGGAAGTTTATCCTTTGCCTCTTATCTTCACATCTCTGATATTATGGTGGTTGGGGATTCAAACATTATTCTTGATTGGTTTGAGAGCATATATCGGCTTCAAGGTCTCTCTCCCCTTACCTAGAAGAAGGAAATTTTGGAGCTAAAACATCAATTCTCTTGGATCAAAAGTTTTCATGTCCATCATCAATTCAATACCTTGGCAGATTATCTATCAAAGGATGTGTGGTGCAAAGCCCCCCATTTTTTAACAACAACCGACTAGATCAATATTTTCCATGCATATTCCACTGAACCCACCTAAGATCTGTGTTGTTGTTGTTTCTTTGCATAGAAACCATAAAACAAAAACAATAAATAAAGGAGCGCACATGACTCTAAACCCACCTGAGATGTGTGTTGTTGTTGCTTCTTTGCATAGAAACCATGAAACAAAACTTGTTTCTTCTTTGCATAGAAACCACAAAACAAAACCAATAGAGAAAGGAGTGCACATGACCCTATGGACACCTTCAGAGTATCCTAGTTGGAGTGGGAGGGAAAATTAAAATAAAATATAAGAAGCATGCCTTTTTCCCATGAACAATGGAGAGCTTTTAAATTCTAGCCAAACTAACCAACTATGTCGTTTGATTTAATTCGAAGTTATTTGTATTTTTTTTCAAGATCTTTTCATATGAACCCTTTAAGGTTTTTTATCTTTTTCATGTTAACACCGTGGAAGACTCCTAATGATTAATACGATTAAAGTGGTCATTCTCATCAATATGTTATCATCTTGGGGCTTGAACTTCAAACTTTTGCAAAGTGGTAGAATAAGAGGATTTGGATGTTCATGGCAAGTACATTTTTTAATGAATTTATTTTTTTTAATTTTAGTTGGAGGTGTTTATAAAGGTAGTTGTGGCCTACTACATTATGGTTGATTGATTCTAGAATAATTATATTTGTTTGCTTGACTTTATTCTTCCTTTTTATGTGAACTATGTAAGTGTCTTATGTAAATTACAATAAGAATAATAATTACATGAATCATAGAATTAGATACATATATCTTGTGATTTTTTGGAATAGTTTATGTAGCTATAAAATTACATTTCCTCCTATCACACAATGGTTGTGAGGACTCGTCCACGACATCATATAAGCCTCAATATAACATGATCCTTATGTTATAAGGCACATGCAAAGAGGTAGTCCCCCCCCTGCTAACATAATAGTTGTTTGGTTGTAGGGTGATTATGATTGTTGGCTTAACCTTCCCCTACCTCCTTTGTGTGACATATGTACATGTGAATAATAACATGAATAACAACAATTGAATATGGTTATCTTGTGGAATATTGAAAGAACTTCTACAATTATAAAATATCATTATCTTCCTTCTTTTGCATTGGGATGATGAGGGCTCAAGCATATCTTGATGTTCATTAGGCTCTAAGATTCTCACCATGACTTGGGACTTCAAAAGTTTGATTCACCATTGCATTGAGAGACACATTTCATAGAAAGGGGGTGGGGTGATGATCAACATTGTGTTTGTGTATATATGTATACCATCATAAAGAAATTAAAAAAGTATAGTTGATGTCAATACTTAGATCTCGAGTCGACATATATCTCTTTATTGATGTATATTTCTATTATATTATCACATTTAAATAATTTTTAATATTATCCATTGGCATAGATCCATGTTAAACTTGGACCCATTAAGCATTGATACAAATAAAAAAATTTGAAATGCAAATGTCAATATAGTTAAATAGTCTTTGATGTTAGGAAATGCACTATTTGTGTTGTCAATTTTGTGTCATTTTCTGAAGTCTAAAAGCATTATAATAAGATGGAGTCTAAAATATAAATTCTAAATCCATGAAAATGAGTTCTCGTATTAGGATATTTAGACACTTGAGAGTCGGTTATGATCAACTTGGTCTAATGTGTTTTTAGGTAAAGTGTGTTTCTTTAGTGTGATTTTGTAACTAACTATTCTGATAATCATGATTTTGTTCTAGACATAATTTATATGACGGTTCTTCTTCTCCTCGATATCAATAACACTTTATCTGTGACTTGACACCTGAGTGGTCCATTATCTTTATCTAAAGAGAACGAAGGGTCATTTGCAAACAATCAATTATTGAAAGATGTCCATGCAAACTATTTTCTTTTTGCATTAAAGTGTTGGTTTGCGTTGCCATGTTGATGGGACCATGAATTGTTTCCCTCTTTGAGGGTTTTAACAACATAAACATCGGTGCACTAATAATTTTTTTGTGTGAGTGAGGTGGATGCCACTTTGTAACGTTGATTATTTGGTAGCCTTTTCATATTTGACTCACACCTGTCCTAATATTTACTTTGTTGTTGGTCTTGTTGCCTAGTACATGTAAACACCCCATGAGAGCCATTGGAAAGCAACAAATATGATACTTGAGTCATAGGAGGTGGTGGTATCATGCCAGGTGGTGGAGCCTCCTACTGCAAAGGATCATCCTGAGGTTGTTGCTCATATGGAGAACTACCATCAATGCCTGAAACTAAAGAAAGACAATTTTCAAAGAGAATACTTTCAAAGGGAACATTTTTTTATTAAACAATAGTAGCAACGAAGAATAACCTAAACAAATACAACAAGAATTTAGATACTCAGAATAGTGGTGATCTCAGTTATAAGAATTAACAAGAAAATTGAGAACAAAAGAAAACAAGTGTAGCTGAGTGGGTCTGTGAGTGATCTTTGAGTATAGGGGAAAATATCTCTTCCATGCCATACACAACACAAGGGAAAATGTTTCCTTTCTTTACTCAACAATCCATAAGCATCTCCTTCCTTTTCAGTGCCCTCATGTAGGTAGAAATAGTCCAATCCATTGATTTCTTTATGGGAAACCTAGTGGAATATTGCCTTAGCTCTTTAATAATTAATAAGAAACTATTTCATAGGAATGGGGTTAAAGTTTTTCTAATTTTCCTTGCCTCTATGCATATCTACAACAATCTATCTCTCTTCCAAGGTTTGTTATTCCATCATTGTTGCATTAGTTTTGGTCATTTATAAATTTGGATTATTGAGTAACTAAGGGGAATATAGTGTGGGGGTTATGTGAATAATGGTGAGAATGATCACAAGAGAATTTCCATGAGGTAGGAGAATGCATGAATGACTCACACTTATTGAAAATGTTTAAACTCCCCGTTGATGTGGGTATTTCTTTAATGTTGGAGGATATCAAAGATATGTCATTGCAACTAAGTGGACATATGTTGGTGAGAACTATGTCATTAGCTCATCATCTTCACTCACATATTATTCAGATCATGATGTCATCAGCTCATCATTTTTATTACTGATGTGATTCACCCACCACAAATGTCATCTTGCACCGACCCTGAATAGTGAGCAGTGAATGGGGACAACGTTGAAATTTCTTCAAACTGTGCATGTATGCATCGAAATTCGACATGGTTAGACTAGAAACATGACTTGATGGTATGGGAGGGTTTCAATACTCAAGGATGTATGATGTCCCCACACAATATTTGAGATCGTCCACATTTTCATCAACATTTATCATGTTGCACCTCTCATTGTTATCATTCGTCATTCCCTTCTATAGAATCGTTGTTGAAACTATCTTGAAATTTGTCATGGAACTTCAAATACACCCATCACAAATTTATTCCACCAACCCTACATAGTGAGCAGTGAATGGGGCCAATGTTGAAATGTTTTCAATCTGTGCCCGTATGCATCAAAATTTGACATGGTTAAACTAGATAGTTGCCTTGAAGGTATGGGAGGGTTTCGATACTTAAGCATGTTTGATGTCCCCACATAATATTTGAGATCATCCATGTTTGCATCAACGTTCAATATAATGGATGTCTCATAGTGAGCATGGTGAATGGGGCTTGCCTTGAAGGTGAATGAGCATGGTGAAGTTTCTTCCACTGACACTGCATAGTGAGAAGTGAATGGGGCCAACATTGAAATTTATTCAAACTGTGCATGTATGCGTCGAAATTCGACATGGTTAGACTAGACACGTGCCTTGACGATATCAGAGGGTTTCAAGACTCAAGGAATATGTCTGATGTCCTGACCACATAATCTTTGAGATCATCCATGTTTGCAACAATGTTCATAATGGGGCATCTCATATTTGTCAAATGTCGGTGTTTCCATCCGTAGAATATTTGTTGGAACTCTCTTGAAATGTCATGGAACTTCCAATTCAACTACCAAAAATGTCAGGCATCGACCCCACATAGTGAGCACTAGTTAATGGGGCCAACGTTGAAATTTATTCAATATGTACCTATATGCATTGAAATTTGACATGGTTAGACTAGAACATGCCTTGACAGCATGGGAGGGTTTCAAGACTCAAGGATGTTTGATGTCCCGGCCACATAATCTTTGAGATTGTCCATGTTTGCAACAATGTTCATAATGGGGTGTCTCATATTTGTCAAATGTCATTGTTTCCATCCGTAGAATCTTTGTTGGAACTCTCTTGAAATGTCATGGAACTTCCAATTCAACCACCAAAAATGTCATGCACTGACCCCGCATAGTGAGCAGTGAATGGGGCCAACGTTGAAATTTCTTCAATATGTGCATGTATGCATCGAAATTTGACATGGTTAGACTAGACACATGCCTTGATGGTATGTGAGGGTTTCAAGAATCAAGGATGTATATTCATGTCATACATAAACATTTTGAAAAAATTTCAACGTTGGCCCCATTCATGTCACCGTTGTCCATCATGTACTCTAGCACTAGTACAATGTCTTTTAATAGTTGTTTCCTTTAAAATTTGATCGATCAGAAAATTAAAACGAAACGAAGACAAGATGAGATGATATATAGAGTGGGTCTGTGAGTGATCTTCGAGTATAAGGGAAAATATATCTTCCATGCTATACACAACACAAGGGAAAATGTTTCCTTTCTCTACTCAACAATCCCTCAAGCATCTCCTTCCTTTTTAGTGCCCTCAGTGGTCATTTCTAAATTTGGATTATTGAGTAACTAAGGGGAATATAGTGTGGGGGTTATGTGAATAATGGTGAGAATGATCACAAGAGAATTTCCATGAGGTAGGAGAATGCATGAATGACTCACACTTATTGAAAATGTTTAAACTCCCTGTTGATGTGGGGATTTCTTTAATGTTGGAGGATATCAAAGATGTGTCATTGTGACTAAGTGGACATATGTTGGTGAGAACGAAGTGATCATCTCATCATATTCACTCACAGATTATTCAGAGGATGATGCCATACGCTCATCATTTTTATTACTGTTGTTATTCACCCACCACAAATGTCATCTTGCACCTACCCTGCATAGTGAGCAGTGAATGGGGACAACGTTGAAATTTCTTCAAACTGTGCATGTATGCGTCAAAATTCGACATCGTTAGACTAGACACATGGCTTGACGGTATGGGAGGGTTTCAATACTCAAGGATGTATGATTTCCCCACATAATCTTTGAGATCGTCCATATTTGAATCAACGTTCATCATGTTGCACCTGTCATTGTCATCATTCGTCATTCCCTTCTATAGAATCATTGTCGGAACTATCTTGAAATTTTTCATGGAACTTCAAATCCACCCATCACAAATTTCTTCCACCGATCCCGCACAGTGAGCAGTGAATGGGGCCAATGTTGAAATGTTTTCAATCTGTGCCCGTATGCATCGAAATTTGACATGGTTAAACTAGATAATTGCCTTGAAGGTATGGGAGGTTTTCGATACTTAAGGATGTTTGATGTCCCCACATAATATTTGAGATCATCCATGTTTGCATCATAGTTCAATATAATGTATGTCTCATAGTGAGCATAGTGAATGGGGCCTATCTTGAAGGTGAATGAGCATAGTGAAATTTCTTCCACCGACCCCGCATAGTGAGCAGTGAATGGGGCCAACGTTGAAATTTCTTCAAACTGTGCATGTATGCATAAAAATTTGACAGGGTTAGACTAGACACATTCCTTGACGATATGGGAGGGTTTCAAGACTCAAGGAATATGCCTGATGTCCTAGCCACATAATCTTTGATATCGTCCATGTTTGCAACAATGTTCATAATGAGGCGTATCATATTTGTCAAATGTCGTTGTTTCCATCTGTAGATTTTTTTTTGGAACTCTTTTGAAAGGTCATGGAACTTCCAATTCAACCACCAAAAATGCCATGCACTGACCCCGCATAGTGAGTAGTGAATGGGGCCAACGTTGAAATTTCTTCAATATTTGTCTGTATGCATCGAAATTTGACATGGTTAGACTAGACACATGCCTTGACGGTATGACAGGGTTTCAAAACTCAAGGATGTTTGATTTCCCAGCCACATAATCTTTGAGATCGTCCATGTTTGCAACAACGTTCATAATGGGGCGTCTCATATTTGTCAAATGTTGTTGTTTCCATACGTGGAATTTTTTTTGGAACTCGAAAGGTCATGGAACTTGTTAGCACTCTATAAATTCCCTAGAGGTTGAGAAAGAAAGAATCCACAATGGTAACTTTATCCAACCGCTTTTAAAGCTGGGATCTAGCCCTTCCAGCTTCATAGAGGGATCTCTCTATATGATTTAGCTTTGTTTTTAATTTAGATGTTAGGCTAGGTAAAGGAACATGTAGGTTTTGTTGTAAAAGTGTTTTTTGGATTGGTTGAGACAGTCTACACCTCCATTGGGCTATGGGGTCTGTGTTAAAATAAACATGAGATACAAACCATAAACGTAAAGGAAATACTTCCACAGGGCGAGATAATATACTCACTGGATCTTTAATAGCTTAAATGATGGACAAAAGAAAAGATGAGAAAGATAAATTCAACTAAGAAGCAGTTAAGAATTTCTTAATTGAAAACATCAGAAGATAAACATTAAAATCTTTAAAGTCGGAAACAGGGTATCCAAGATAAATCCTGCAACATACGTTACTTTTAAAGACTAGTTTCAGAAAACAATATGATCACAAAGCAAGAAAACATTCAACTGAGAGAATAAACGTCACCAGTGAATACACGCAAGAATCCTGTAAAGTGATTCCTCTTTATTAATGACAGATCTATTCAAAAATGGTTACATTCTGATAGCGTCAGGTTGTAAAGATCAACAACCCTCAACACCTCGAAAAGTGAAGTATTTATAATTTTCAAATTACAAACGTTCCTGTCATAATTGATCAGGACGTGCTCATTTTATTTTAAGCCTAAATAATTTAACTAATCAAATTGATTGATGACTTGGTACAAATGCATGCAGAATTTCTGGGGTAGGCCGTTGGCGAGATTCCTGCACAACCTCTTCTAACTGGACAGGTGACTGGACCTGGACAACTCATCTGCTAATCGAGGAGATCGCAGAGTTCCTCCCATCTGAGATGACTAGGCACAGTGACTTTGACCAGTCTCCGATACACTACATCCATCTCCGTATACTTAGCGAAGGTAGACTTAGTGAGAAATATGTATCGAATCTCATGTTGGATACTGATATCCAATTGCAAAGCGTCCAGGAATGCTTTACCGATGATGCTCCCTTGTATGCCAACAAATTTTGAATTGTCTTTAGACACTTCAGACAATCTCTTTTTGTAATCTGGGAGTATCATCAGTTTATCATTAATAACCTTTAGACCGGGGAGACATTTCTTCTATAGAGCCTCTATCTTGCTGAAGAACCTTTGTACTCCTTGGTCCATGACCTGAACCTTTTCTTCTAGCTGAAGCATTAGACCTCTCTTAGTCAAAACCCTTTTTACCTCAAGTATGGTCTCTGTTCTGTCCTCGATCTTCAGTTCTTCTAGCTCTTCTCTGGTTTTGGAATTTAAGAACGTGATGATCTCATTTGCTTGTGTTGGCATATCTCCCAACTCTATTCTAATCTTCTCAATGGCCTGTTGGCTCCTCTGGACCGACTCATTCTTCTCAAACATAATTTGGATCATTGGCCATATCTCATTTATGGACTTTATGATGTCTGTCCACACATTCTCTTTGACCTCAGCCAAAGTTTTCCCTGCCACTGTTTGCTTTTGGAGCTGTTGTAGTTCTTTCCTAAGGTGCCCAGTTACCTGCTTTTCTTTGGATAGACTGTTTTGGAAAGAAGTCTTGAGTTCCTAGAGGTTCTCCACTTCCTTCTTCAGCCTGCTAATTTCTGTCTCTTGCAGGTTCATCTTCTCCATGGATTTGGCGAGCTCGGTTGTCCCTCCCTATGGTGTCACTGGTGTTGCGGATGGGATTGTTATTACCGTTTCTGTGCTTGTTCCTGAGATTGGGATGGCAGACAATGGAATGGATTCCATAGACTTTAGCTGCTCTTTCTCCTTTAGCAATTTTTCCATCTCTACTTCCATCTCTTTGAGCTGTGTGTTCTGCTCTATGAGCAACTTAAGCATTCCGTCCTTCTCGCCTTCTTTCTCTGCTAACTCCTTTGCCTGTGAGTCTTCTGTAGGTGGGAGTTTCAGCTGTTTCCTCAAAGAGGCGATGTCTACATTTTTCTTCTTTATCATCTCTTCTGCCACTTTGACGTTCGAGGGATCATAGCCGATCTTTAGGACCAACTCCTCTAAAGTTTTAATTCTGTTATCCTTGGCGAAGGATGAAATTTTCTCCAGCTTGAGATGCGTCTGAGCATTGTTCAATGATACCTGAAATTTTGCTGCCGAGGCTGAAGCATGTGCTAATGTATGGAATACCATCTCCCCTGTCTGTTTATGCAAATCCATCTGATCTGCTGGGTGCATGTCCTTCGTCTGAAACTCGAAGGTGGCTCTCTTGTAGTCTGTAATTACCTTGGGGTCTGGTACCTGAGCCTAGAGGAAGGCCATATGCATCTTGCCATTTTCTGTGTCAAATGCAGACAGCAGCCTATGCTGCGTAGTTGACGTCTGCTTTTGAAACTGAGCATAGGTGCTGGTGGTAAGAGTCTGATTATTTTTCTTAATCATCTCGTACTTCTCAAAGATGCTCAATTTGGGCCTAGTCTTGCTCAGCTGAGTGTTCAGGGGAGAGTCTGTGGATTTCTTCGGTACTGCTGGGGTGATGCCCTGATATAGACTTGAACCAAAAGGTGGAATGAACGGCTTGATTACTGTGGTGGTTATTGTGGAAGGTGGGGCTTCTTGTTCAACTGTCGTACCCAACACTGAAACTGTCTTGGGCCTCTTAGTGTGCAACTTGAACTCTTCTGATGATACCTCCGTTACAGGCGGAGACGACTCTTGTCGAGGCCTTTTTTCCTTAGGGACCTGTGGCGTGGTAGTTGGTGGCACAGTCATCGGGAGAACCTGTTGTTCCACTTCGATCAAGGTGTCAGGCACCCACACAGTCTGATTGGAAAAAATTTCGATCTCGGGCTTGGACTCGTGAACATATGGAATATTTTTATTTTTTACCCGCATCTCTGAAATGATCCCGCAAGGATCATAGTGCCATGGGAAACTCGTAAAGAGTTTCATTTCTCTCAACATTCTGTCAGCTTCTTCCCCGGTGCCTCGACTGTTGCAAATGAAGGAGCCAATTTGCCCCTTGATCCGCAACTGTTGTTTTTTCTTCAGGGATACAAAGTGGATGTCATCTGAGTTCATGATCTGCCTGATATACTCTAACACAAAGATTCTTACCGGCACATACTTTGGCAGCTTGTAGGGTGCCAACTCACACCCGAAAACTTTGACTTCGGTTTGGTTCTGATACAAGTACGAGTCCCCGGTCTTTGTATTCTCCGAGAGATGCAAAATTCTCTGGACTTCGTCGTTGATGCGAGGCTCGGTCCTGCCGCTCAACATGCTTACCATAGGGTGGTAGAAAATATCAATGAATGCTTTGAAGCTGTACTCCGTGGAATTATGATTCAACAAAGAGGTCCGTGCTGTGACTGGCTGAGGCCTTCCTTCTGCGTCCATTTTCTGCATGGAGAAACTGAATTTATCTGCTTGGAAGTAGACAAACATGTAGGCCAATATTGATGAGTATCTAAACATGCCTTATGTGCAGAAATTCATGAACTGTTCGTGAATATTATTGGCCAAGAAGGTGCTGTAATCAAACTGTGTTGTGGGCTTTCATCATTAGAGAAAATGGATAGAAAACCCAGAATGGGCTCATCTACCCATTGGTCGGAAAAATAACCTAGCAGGGCACACAGGGAGGAAATGATTTGGTTTCCCTTAGTGGAAAACATGGATGACGGGTAAGGGGGATTGGTGGAAAGGAATTGAGCGGAAGTGGGAAGGAAAAGCTCGAATATCTGAGCTCTCTGGGGAAAGGTCATCTTTTGATGCAGCTCTGTGAGGATTTCTAGGTTGAAAGGAGAAACAAAATCAGCACGAGGAATTTGCATCATTTGGTCAATGTCTTCGGGAGTGATGAAGAAGAGGACGTCTCCAGATGAAGAGACGATGGCTCTCTGTTCGGGAATATAATGAGCTTGGGACTTGAGGGCGAATTCGGGAAAGTGATGTATCTGGGGGAAAAGGTACAGGGGAAAATTGGACTCCCAGAGTCCAATTTCATCGCTCTGGTCCAGGAACACCTCCCGGAGCCATGACTAGAGGTCTGAAAAATTGAAGTCACAAATGGTATCTGCGATCAATCTATCTTTATCAACCAATGGGATTTTGTCCAGGCCGACGGGAGGAGGAAGAAAAGGATTCTCTTCTCCTTCCATTGGTCTTGGCTTTGGTGCCATCTCTACAACAGTACCTGTAATAAACAATATGTTAGTGGGGTAGACTGGCTATGGATGAAGGTGACGGAGAAACAATGGAGGCGTAAAAGGTAAGTTTTCTGGCGCGATGGACAAATAGTGAATGAAAGGGGAATAATGGTAGTTTTATTCAAAACTGGGGTCGGTTGGACGCGGGAGATAGGTCAGCCGGATAACGGGTATGTTATCCTGTAATAAATGGACAACGGGCCACTTGGGTGTGAGGTGGCAGGTGACTGTGGCCAAAACATACGGACGGGTGACGTGGAGGCTGGTGATTGGAGCTAAAAGTCGCCATAAGGGGTTGTTCATGAGTGAAAAAGGGTTAGGTACTGACAGCAGGGACTGACAGCAGTTATGTGACGAGACACATTCGGGAGCAAGTGGAACAAGTGGGAGATGACGTCCATGAGTGACGAGGGCTGTCAGATGGCAGATAGGGATAGGACTTCTGGACCATTAGTTTAATGCCACATATGACAAGGGGCCCGCTGGAGAAAAGTAACAATTCTGGACCCCCCCCCTTTGGTTAAAAGAAGAACATCAGGGGGGGTCCGAAAACCTTTTTAGACCATTGATCTGCGCACCCGTTTCCAGGCCGCAGATCTTAGCGTGCTCTTTAATACTCATTCTGGACACCCCCCCTTCCATTAAAGGTAGAATGGACGGGGGGGTCCGGAATCCATTGTGAACCGTTGATTTAAGTGCCCTTCCCTGGGCCGTCCAGATGTGCGCTAATGTTATCATCGATTCCGGACCCCCCCCCCGGTTAAACGCAGAACGGTCGGGGGGTCCGAAATGATCTGTGCACCGTAGATCTGGGCACCACGATCTGGACCGTTGAAAAGTGCATGTAACATAAATCAGGAGCGGAGAAAAATGTGTTGGGAAACTTACGATAAGTGTTTTTTGCGCATTTTTTTCCCAAACCTTTCACATAGACACCACCAAGGGACTTCGTCCAAACTATTCTTAGGAAATTTAAACATGGCATAACATTTTCATCACTCTGGTTTCATTGGCGGTGAAGCAAATGAAGCAACTAACCTACATGCTAACCTATCTTCCTAGGACAATTAACCCAGATTAAACTGTTGGGTTAAGAAATTACTCTACCTAAGGGCTATCTGACCAGGATTAGACAGTCTGGTCAGATTTATTCACTA
>ML792306.1:22615-32984 GCA_009831015.1 Picea engelmannii | reverse complement strand
TAACCTAAGGGCTATCTGACCAGGATTAAACAGTCTGGTCAGATTAATTCACTAACCTATCAACATTAAAATTTAAAAGAACTTGGCCATGCTTGAAAGGTATGGCCAAGTTACTATTATTGCATGGGCCTTTTTCTTTTCAATTCTTTTATGCCCTCTTTTCTTTTACTATTTTTTTTTTCTTTTTCTTTTTTCTTTTCTTTTCTTTTTCTTTTTCTTTTTCTTTTCTTTTCTTTTCTTTTTCTTTTTCTTTTTTCTTTTTCTTTTTCTTTTTTAAAATTATTTGCAGAATGAAAAATCATTTGTCAATAAAAACACTAGATACATATAATATCCAAGTCATTAGTTGATTCCCATAATTTATGGGGTGATAACAAAACTTCCAATTAAACCACCAAAAATGTCATGCACCAACCCCACATAGTGAGCAATGAATGGGGCCAACATTGAAATTTCTTCAATATTTGCCTGTATGCATCAAAATTTGACATGGTTAGACTAGACACATGCCTTGACGGTATGGGAGGGTTTTAAGACTCAAGGATGTTTGATGTCCTGGCCACATAATCTTGAGATTATCCATGGTTGTAACAACGTTCATAATGGGGCATCTCATATTTTTCAAATGCCGTTGTTTCCATCTGTATAATCTTTGTTGGAACTCTCTTGAAATGTCATGGAACTTCCAATTCAACCACCACAAATGTCATGCACCGACCCCGCATAGTGAGAACTAGTGAATGGGGCCAACGTTGAAATTTCTTCAATATGTGATTGTATGCATCGAAATTTGACATGGTTAGACTAGACACATGCCTTGATGGTATGGGAGGGTTTCAAGACTCAAGGATGTATGATGTCCCGACCACATAATCTTTGATATTGTTCATGTTTGAAACAACATTCATAATGGGCATCTCATTGTCAAATGTCGTTGTTTCCATTTGTATAATCTTTGTTGGAACTCTCTTGAAATGTCATGGAACTTCCTATTCAACCACCAAAAATGTCATGCACCGACCCCACATAGTGAGAAGTGAATGGGGCCAACGTTGAAATTTCTTCAATATGTGCCTGTACGCATCAAAATTTGACATGGTTAGACTAGATGCATGCCTTGACAGTATGAGATGGTTTCAAGACTCAAGGATGTATGATGTCATACAGAAACATTTTGAAAACATTTCAATGCTGGCCCCATTCACAGGTCATCGTTGCCCATCATGTACTCTAGCCCTAGTACAATGTATTTTAATAGTTGTTTCCTTTAAAATTCAACCGATCAGAAAAATCAAAATGAAACGAGAAGAGCCCTAGTACAATGTCTTTTAATAGTGGTGTTCTAGCCGAGAAGACCTGCAAACCATTTTTGAAGTGTCGTTATTATAGAAAACTTGTCGCAACATCTGTAAAATGAAACATATTTATAGATTTTATAACGTCGCAATTCTGACAATCATTGACCAAATCAAAGTTGACTTGGTCAAAATACTAGGTGACCATTGGAGGGGGGAAACCTAGTTTCCACAACGTCGCAACTACGACAACTATATTCACAAATGTGGCAAGAGAGATGAACATGTCAAAAATGTGGAAAGAGAGATGACTATGTTGAAAACGTCACAAGAGAGACGATAATGTGGCAAGAGAAACAACAACGTGGCAAGAGAGGCGTCAACACGGCAATAGCGACGTTATCAGGCAATATGGAAAAAAAAATTAAAATTTCCTCTATTTTTTGATAGTGTGGCCAATTTTGTCTATAACGCCGGAAATAGAACGTCGAAATTTTTACAATATGTACTGTTGATATAAGAACAACATAATTTTCTACATCAACATCAACCCCAACACAAACTTCAGATGCCTCAGATAAATTGGTGAAAGCTATGGAGGACATGTTCATACAAGGAGTAGAAATCAAAAAGTTAGAGGAAGAAGTAAAGTCATTGTAGGAACAGAAAGCAAGGATCGAGACTTGTCATCAGGCCGAAATACATAAATATCATAGGCTCAGGCAATGACTACAACAGTTAAGAAAAAAAACAGCGATGGATAATACCTTAGCCCAAGCTAAGGAAAATATATGGATAGACATTAATAAATCCATGATAGAGATTTGGCCTTCTATATAGATTATCTTTGAGCAGCATGAGTTAATTCAGAAAGCTAGAGGAGCCATTGAAATAATTAAGGAAGAATTGGAAGAAAAGCCAACAAAAGCCACAAATCTCATTAGGTTTCATAATTCTAAAAAAAACAGGAGTTAGAGGAGCTAGCGATAGAAGACAAAACTGAAACTATCCTGGAAATAAAAATGGTTCTAACTAAGAAAAGCCTCACGTTGCAATTGGAAGAAAAATGTCAGGTTATGGACATAGGTGTGCAAAGATTCTTCAACAAGTTTGAGGTGCTAAACAAGAATGGACTACCTGGTTTATTAGTTTTAAATGAAAAGTCAATCACCTTGCCTGATTATAACCGGAAATTAAAGACAATGGCAAAAGATAATTCAAAATTTGCAGGAATACAAGGAAGCATCATTGGGAAAGCATTCCTATAAACACTGCAGTTTGATTTGAGCATTCAACATGAGATCAAATACATTTTCATCACCAAAGCCACTTTTGCTAAATACACAGAGATGGATGAAATTTACAGGAAATTACTCAAGATATCAATCCCAAGTAAACAAAGGCGAGACAAATTGTGCGAGTTACTTGAGTAAATATGGGTTCTACTCTTCAGCAGCAAGGACCAACATATAAGCAAAAGTCAAAGGGACAAATTATCAACAGTTTCCATCAAAACAACGCTAGAAATCCGAACAAATCTGAAAGATTCCTATATTTTTGTAACTAGAGATATAGTTAGTTTATATATTCCTAAAATATATCACGATCAATTATGACATGACCTTTTGTAAATAAATGTATAAATACTTCTCATTTCGAAGTATGCAGGGTTGATTTTTGCATCCAATAAAGTTATTTTGTATGATTCAAGCGGATTGATTTGTGATAAAAAAAGGGCTCTTTCATAGGATCTCGTGTCAAACTGTTGGTGAAGTGCATCTATCTACATTTATGTTTTCATTTCTCTATTATTATTATTATGTGTTTCTAATCCTAATTATTCAAAAGAAGGTTGACGAACAAAACTTATTTTAATGTACTATGTTTTTGGCTTTGAATGATTTCAATGTTTTCAACTGAAATTAAGTAAAACGAATTCTTAATTGCTCTTTTACTTGATGGAATTCTTTTCACTTCTTCCTATTCACTTCATCCAAATTTACAAGATCCAAACAATTTAACTACTGTTTCCTGTGAAGAAACTTTATAAAAATCTGAAATTGATCCCTATTTTAAGTGACAGGCCCCATAGCCCAATGGTAATTTAATCATTTGATCAACGAAACAAACAAATCCTGAACTATCATAACTAGCCTAATATTTTAATCTAAACGATGTAAATCTTACAGAGAGATCACTCTCTAAAGCTGGCAGGGCTAGATCCCAGCTTCCAAACCGGTTTTGTGGTTACCTCTGTCCTTTCTTCTACAACCTTTGGAAATTACATAGCGATAACATATGAAGCACATCTTAGCCAAATTTGAGTGTACATTGAATTTTTTCATTATCTAACATTTGAGTACAAAGTTCACATTCATTACAAATGAAAGAGCATCAGTGGTGTACCAACAATAATGTGCACTTAAATGATAAGATGTTTAGTTATAATTTCATGTTTTCCTTCAATTTTTAGTTTAAGTTTAGGATTTTAGTTGTACTTGTGATATAATTCTATCAAATTGATTTTCAACATCCAATTCTCAACATATGGGTTTTGTTAAAAAAAAATATAGTGGGTGAGTCACACAAATAACAAGTTGCTTTTTGTGCTAACTATATAGGTTACATCTAAGAGTTAAGTAGCATAAAAAAAAATCGAGTGATGATTGTGTGGCACATATATAGTTGTTATTATAAAATTTGGAGAACCAAAAGATAATTTATGATAAACCATAGTTACAAAACTAAATGAACACTAATAGATTATTTTATGAATGGGAAGATGTGAGTTGTTCAAAACTTGCATTCTATTCACTTGTCTAGTGATTATATGGATTTCAATATGTTTTATAGAATTTCAATTAATGATTAAGAAATTATGTTGATTAGACATTTACTATATTAAGTGAAAGTTAATCAAATTAATATAGATGATTAGAATAACTTATTAAGGACGACATGAAAAAGGGTTTGGTATTCTTACTTCTTATCTTGGGAAAGATGAACAATTCAAATTCTTCACAAATATGTCATTGGAGGGAGGAATAAAAGGAGGAAGAGGAATGTATTTTGGGTAGGTCCGATTTAACATATTGATAGAGAATGAAAATGATAGGCATGTCTATTTATGTAATATGAGCTTTGACTTGAAATGAAATAGTAAAAGTGTGAATTAATTTGGGAATATGTATCAATGTGTGTAGTGTTGCTTTTGTTCTATTGAATTAACAAAAGAATTAATATTTCCACTATATTTGGTTTATTTATTAGTCACATGAATTTATTATATATTATTCATGAGTTCTCTCACCCTTATCATGTAGCCAACATTCACTCGCAAGGTTACATATTGGTTTCCGCTTAAGATGTGGCATTCCAATGCAGCTCATGGTCATCATTGGGTTTAGTGGAAGATGCAATGGAATGTAGTATTATCTATTGGTAATGAAATAAATGATATTCAATGTAGTATTATGATATGAAATAGATGACATTCATAGATGATATAGAAATAGATTATCTATTGGTAGTATTATCTATTGGTAATGTAGTATTATCTATGGGTAATGATAATACAAGATGAAATCAATAATAAAGATTATATGAAATAGATGATATCCATAGATGTAATGGGAAATCCAATGATATTCATAGATGATATCCAATACAACTCATGGTCATCATTGGGTTTAGTAGAAGATGCAATGGAATGCAGTACTATCTATTGATAATGAAATATATGATATTCAATGTAGTATTATGATATGAAATAGATTATCTATTGGTATTATTATCTATTGATAATGATAATACAAGATGAAATCAATAATAAATATGATATTCAATGAAGTAAACAATGATAATATGAATGGCGTTTGATTGGATTAATTATTTCTGGAAAAAAATGTTATGAATATAATGATTGTATAAATACACCATGTTTTATTACCAAGGAATTTGGTAAAGATTTTATCCATTGAAGAGGTTCACTATATAAGGTGTCTCCATAAACATACCCTCTACTGTGCATAAGGATGGATTTAATAGAATGATTAAGAAAGAAAAACATATGAGCTACAACATAAAAATTAACTTAAACTAATATTCAACACAAATATAACTCTACATTAATAAGAAATACATAATGAAATTGAAATACAATGATAAAAAAAAATATGAAATGTAGGATGCATAATAGACTAAGATGCAATATACAAACAATAGTTAGAAAAGAAAACTCTTTGAAAAACTACAATAACAAGATAAGCCATCTAAATAACCACATAGAATGCATAATAAGATTAAATTGCAATGTAAATAATATCTTTAACAAGACTAATTACTTCCAATTCCAATGTCATTATATTCCCAAGATGTACCTATGATCATGACAAACTATTTATTTAATGGAAATGATATAATATCTATATGAATTAAAATCAACCCGTTATTAATCTCTACAAAATTTCGAGTACCGATGTTACACTACAACAAAATAAGTCATTGGTGATGAGATTAGCATTGAAGTTAGAGCATTGTCCAACACAAAAGTTGGCATTAAATTTGTTTTTGTATTTAGCCACAATTTTAGAGACAAGTTTATCTCTACTTTTAGCATTGAATATTCAGTTATCTATAAATTGAATTTTATGGCAATAAAAATGAAAAATGGTAAAACAAAACAAAAAAGAAAAAAAATAGTAATGGAATGTTTGTATTTGAACCCAGATAACTTGCTAAAAGGAAGAGTTATGTTTAAGAATAAATACTAATAATAAACTTTAGTAAACAATTTTCAACCATACATATTAGTACTCGTTACGAGGGTGGTTAGTTGGTGGTGTGGATTCTATCACGGTTAACCAATGTGACTTGGTTAAATATTAAGGAGTGAATGATTAGTGGGTTAATTAATTTATAGCATTAACCATTAACATATAGGGAGACATTTAAGAATGGACACATATAGTCAAGAAAGATCAAACATAATTAACCATAATTGTAATGCCCTTTCAAAATGGTAACCAAAAAACAAAGCATGCACCTTATATAAGAGTAAATAAATATTTTACACACATACACACAACATATCTAAGTTTCAATAATGACATGTTGACTTAAGCCCTTGATCATATAATCCCTTCATAATCTCCATGAATGGTTAATACAAATAACAACAAAACTACAAGATAAATTTCAATAATCACTTATTTTTTTTACAATGTTATGCATACTTTATATATTTTCAAATACATAACACTAGAACTTCAAACATTTCAATTATAATTAAAGTACAATTAAAAAGTAGCAAAATTGGTTCAAATACCAATTTAATCAAGAAAAGCCTTTAGTCCATAATGATTACTCCTCCACTATTTATTTAATTATTCATAATTTTGATGAACAACAATAATACAACAAATTTTCCCTTGAATTTCCATATATAATCAACCTTTAATATTTATAAGTGGATCATTCAATCCATTACATCGAAGAACAACTTGCATATAAATTTCCAAATACAATTATCTATATAATGGCTAGACATAGACTTGTTCCAACACTCTTCTTGTAAATTTTTGTTTTTAATTGAAAATCCCTTGTTAATTCATATGAAAATAAAGTAATTAGTAATGCATAAAATAGATATCTTCTTCAAACTTAAGCAATGCTTAAGTGACAGAAAAATATTCTATATGATCATTAGTATTTGTTTAGTTTGGAGTAATGAGACAAAGTTATGAAGAGATTCAAAACTATTTATTTACTTAATTACAACTATTTCTCAAGAATTAAAATATGGTAGTCTATTACATAATAATAATAATAATAATAATATCATTTGTGTAAACTTTATTTAGAATTATAAAAATCAATTACTTTCTTAAACTAAGTGAATTACAAGATCCACAAAGGAAAATTCTTAAGGTTTGCCCAGTATGAGATTTATTCTAGATCAAATAATGAATTATAATAAATAAATAAAATAGATTAATAAAATTATTAATACATTAAAACACTACTGAATCAATAATATATTACCTCAGGACAAAACCCAAAAGATTATCCCCTTAAAAACCCTCAAATCCGAAAAAAATTGAGCTTGGAAAACATGTTATAGGATGTATACATGCTTTTAATGAAGGAAAGGTGAGTATGTATGCCTATTTAATGAATTAAAGGAACATATATATCTTATTATTATTAAATAGAGGTGTGTATGCCTTTATTTTATGGGAAAAATTAGTAAAACTACCCATAAATAGTTATGTAGGTCTTAATTAAAGATGATGCCTTTAGTAGGGTTTTTGACCAACTAAAAATATATTTTAAACTATATTAGAATTCTATAACTTTGCATGAAATATTTAATTCAAAATTCATTAAAATAATAACAAAAACTCAAGAGAATATCAAGTTACAAGCTTCATATTTATTAATGTCTATCAATTAACTTTCCATAATTACATACATTTTGCTTATCGTTGTAGAATATCATTTTTTGATGATTATTTAATTCTAAGAATTATCTAAGTATTATTCCCAATTTTCCTTTTCCAAATATAAAATGTGATTATCGATTGACCACCCTACCAAATTCCAAATGGGCACTCTTCTTCCCAAGAGACCCTTGAGCTACAATCGATTGTGTGAGAAGAGTATAAAAGCTAACATGTAGAATTTGTGGTTCCTCTAAATCATTTGACATCCGACTTCCATAGTACTAGAACATTCTTGAGACCAAATTCAACACCAACTCACCAAGAAAAATTTGATCATTACAACATCCATCCATCACTAGGGTGGGAAAATATGAGCTCTCAAGCCCAATCCTCATTTATTATATAGCCTTTGAGGCTTAAACCATTTTTCCATCTCACACAAAATAAAATATTTTAATTACTAATTGCATATTATTCACCCACCCATGTGTCACTCCATGCACAGGTAATTATTTTATTTAAAATGCAAAATATATGGTATTCGTCACATCCCAACCTCTTCTTCTATTTTTACTCTTACGTATTCCTTAGATTCCTTTTATTTTTCCGCATTGAGTGGGTCCACATGAATTTGTTATTTTCTATTTAATTAAAATTGTTTTTCTTTCCATTTAACTCGCCCTTATATATATGCATTTCCATTTCCAATTATAAAGTAAATCAAACCATTTATGATCAACCAAACCATTTATGCTAAAATAAAATGCATATACCAGAGGATACTTTTCTCCAAAGTATACATAAACCAAAACAAAGTCAATACCAAGGGTAAGAACAAGTTAACTTAGAGCCTTAAATTGTTTGGTAGCAAGAGTTAGACATGATCACTACAACTGTTTAATTACTTTGTAACAAGAGCTACATATAACCTATAAAACTCTTCAAGCACATGATTCCAAAGGTGTCGTGCCCCTATAATCCCTTCAAGTACTACCTACTAGTACATGCCAAGGGTTCCATGTTCACACATACCCTTCAAGTATCATTTTTCAATGATGGGGGATGGTGTCATGATTGGGACTTAACTAACCCAACTCATTCCCCACTGGTGAGAGACTAGTGGTCAATGAATAATAAGGATTGACACCTTATTGCATTCCCCTTAGAAAGACCTCGTAAGTGACTGAATTTGTAGTCTATTATTACAACAATGTATAACCTATAAGAAAATTCACAAAAATATGTTTTTAAACCTATTACATGGTAGGGAGGCTACTAGGTATATGGTACTCATGTCACATCTCATCATACAACCCTTTTCCCATGTGTAAGCTTATTTGGAAATTGTTTCCCTATTTTTGCACACATCTAGAGACAAACATATTAAATAGCATTGTATAATAATCTTGAATAAATAATAAGAAATGTGATATACATGTCAAACATACATAACCTATCCCCATTTTTGTTCCACATATTTTGACTCAATAAAGAGTCCATATGCACACGTGGTTCTTCCCGTTTCACTTGAACAACCATCATTAACATCATATAACATAATATATTCATGTAATCATGTGTTCATTTTCAATAATCCATAGCATCATAAGAATATCAAAGAATAAACCATGAAGGATATATGTCCACATCAAGCAATAATCACATCAAATTAGATCAATGGTCTAGATCACATCATCCATAAATGTATCTATCAACCAATCCAATCATTCCTATAACAATAATTCCCTCAAATAACATCATCATATCATGCAAATAAATTCAAAGTAAAAGAGGGCATTACATACCAAAATTTTAAAATAAATAAGGAAATTGATTAAACATCTTAGTTGTGTCCTCCCAAATAGTTGAACTAGGACTATAACTGTCCAATTGGACATTTACCTAGTCAACCAAACAATGTCAAACATGGTGAGTTCACTGGTCTAGTATGAAAATCGGTTTGGCCTTCAAGGCCCCCTTGTCCAACCTCTATTAATGACTCAAATAAATAACATGAGAAGGATATGAAATTTAATGATGCAAAATAGACTAATGAAAAACTTCATGCATATGATATGAAAAATATCAAGCATCCAACTTTTATTTATTATATGCACATCCACATAACTTTTCAATCTATTTTGAGCTTATTTCAATCTTTCCCAAATTGTTTTCACTTTCTCTTATATTTACTGAATCATTACTAGTCCAATGAGAAATATATCTTCAAGTATGTCCCAACTAAGAGGAGCTCTACAAGGCTTGCCATAAAAAAACTTGAAAGGTACCTTCTTTATCAAACTTCGTTAATTGTTATTACATGAAAATTTTGCATATCCTCTAACACCTTATTTACTCTTTATATCTATCTATCTATTTCAGGATGATATACCATACTAAAATTAATTTTTGTTCCCAAGGATTCTTGAAAACTATCCCAAAACCTTCCTAAAACTATTGAACCTATATCCAAAATGATATTTTTCAAAATTCCATGCAAAACCACTATCTCATTTATATAAAATGTTGTTATTTCTAGTGCATGATAGGAATTATTTACTGGGATAAAATGCACACTCTTTGTCAAAGTATCCACTACTACCAATATTAAATCATGTCTCCTTGATGCCA
>ML792306.1:0-22515 GCA_009831015.1 Picea engelmannii | reverse complement strand
GATGTTTTTTCTGTATATGTGATTCAATGATTCATAGACTTCTTTCAACTCAAATTCATCGTTTGTTGGAATTGGCTAGCTATGTTGGAGTTAAAGTTCCATATAATAATGCAACATTTTATAGGTAAAACTATAAATATCACTTGAACATGGGATACACAACAACTAAATGTACTTGACGAGTTTTTTTTACAATGGAACCTATAGGTTATTGACCTAAAAATCTCCTCTTGTGCCGTTCTAATTTTGCTATGGAATATCAAATTTCAATCAGGATAAAAATCTTAAGATATTGCATCACCCTAAGTATGAATTTCTCATCATACTTGAAAAATATTCTTTAGTCTTTTGATCAATTTGTGTTTGTATTGTGACTAGAAAAAATCACACTATAAACTCAACTAGTAGCTCACGTTTATAAAGTTGTTCAAATTTATAATACTTGCATTAAAAAACACAAAATGAGGCTTTGATGTATCATCTAACCTAGTCAAGAACATGATGGACAACATTGACTATGAAAAAATGTTAGATAACAATTAATATAGTTCAACCATAGTTCCATGCCTAGCAATGGCCAACAATCCTTTGTTGATATCCAACTACATTTTATAGTTGGTTTCTTTCATCCATAATTCACTGCCAAATACTTTAATGAAACATTTAGTTCATTATCTTGTATTTCTCCTATGCTCAACTTCCATTCCTTTGTAAAAAAATTAGGTGGCACAACACCATAAAACCAAACCTATGTATAAATCTCTTTGTTTTTATAAACGAAAATTTTCATTGCATATTGTAAATCCTTTTGTACATCCAAATATATGATAAAGACTTCATATTCATTGTGCATCCTATTAATTGCACCATTATATGTTGATAAACCTATTGAAAGTGAACATGATTCCTTTTCGTGTGGTTAAGGAAAGTCTTCTTAATTGACTCCAAGCTTGGCAAACAAGTTCCATGTATGTAGATTTTCATGGTCTAAGATACCCCACTAACTGAGCACTTACCCATAGCCTAATCACCACTAAGAAATACCATTGATTATTGTAGTGCCCTCTTTCACTTTGAATTTATTTGACTGAGATGATGTTATTACTTGAGGTAATTCTAGTTACAATAATGACCTAGTTGGTTGATATATACATTTATGGAAGATGTGATCTAGACCTTCCATCTAGTTTGATGTGATTATTTCTTGATGTGGACATACATCTTTTATGTTTTATCCTTTGATATTCTTATGATTCTATGGAATATTGAAAATTAAATATGGTTACATAATGAAATCTATTATGTTATATGATGCTACTAATGGTTTTTCAAGTGTGACAGGAAGAACAATAGGTGCATATGGACTCTGGATTGAGTCAAAATACGTGGATCTAGTATGGTATCGAGTTATGTATGATTGGAATTTGACATGTATATGAAATTTCTTCTTGATTATTAGATAATCATAATTTATATCTTTATCTCTAGATGTGTGCAGAGACAAATAAAAAAGTTTCCAAATAAGCTTACACATGGACAAAGGGTTATATGATGAGATATGACATGAGTGTCATCATGGAGAGGAGGTCTCGGTTACCTATTCCTACCTACTAGCATTCCTTCTACGTAATAGGTTGAAAACCATATGTACTATGTTTTTTCTTGGAGGTTACATGTTTTTATAAGGATAGGATGTGGATTTGGTCACTTACAAGGTCATGTTAAGGGGCACATAATAAGGTGTCAATCCTTATTCCTTAATCATCATTAGTCTCGCACCAATGGTGAATGAGTTAGGTTAGTTAATTCACAACCATCATGTTATTCCCCGTCATTAAAAAATGATACTTGAAGGGCATGCATGAACATGGCATCCTTGTTATATACCAGTAAGCAGTACTTGAAGGGCATGTAGGGGCATGACATCATTGCTATTGTGTACTTGAAGAGTTGTAAAGTTTATGGCTAGATCTTGGTCTAGGATACTTCAAGAGTTGTAATGATCATGTATAGCTATTGGTACTGAATACTTGGATGCTTTAAGTTAACTTGGTGTCACCCTTGCTATTGACTTTGATTCAGTTTATGTATATATTGAAGAAAAGTGTCCTTTGGAATATGCATTTTATTTCAGCATGGGAAATAAAATTAACTTGGATAAATGGTTTGATGGATCATATAGGCTCATGCACATTTTTGTAAAAAAGAAAGGGAAAAATAATTTAACTTGTAATTGGAAATTGAAATGGATTTATAAAGGGGTGAGTTAAATAGAAAGAAAACAAATTTTAATTAAGTTGAAAATAACAAATTCATGCGCACCCACTAAATGAGGAAAAAAAAGGGATCTAGGGAACATATAATGTTGGTGGCCAAAGAGAAATGGAAAAAGTTAGGTTTCCAAAATTTTGGGGCTCCATTGATGGATAAGTAGTTGAATCATGGCATGAGAATATGGCCATCTGTTTTCCTTTGAAAGATTATAATTCTAATCTCAAGGTGTGTATGGGTGTCTTCCAATTGAGAGGAAGTGCATGATTGTGGTGGAAGACCTTATTACCATAGTTTGGTATGGATATATCTAAGATATAATGGGAACTATTTAAGGAACATTTTAGAGAATGATAAATCTTTGAGGAGTTCATTGAAAGTTAATTGAATGATTTCAATTCCCCGAGACATGGTAACATGTGAGCGCTAGAATATAAGACTATATTTATGGATCTTTTGAGGTATGTACCACATATAAACACATAGAAGTTGTAGGTGAACATGTTTGTGTATGGGGTAAAATATAACATTGTTGGCACAGGGGAAGACCCAGGGTTCAACTCTAACAACACACCAACAAACCCTAACTACTGGCCTTTTCGGCAACACCTTCGAAGCAGATGAAGTCTCACCCAAAGTAGAAATAGGGGGGGTTGCAGGACACAGGTACCTACAACCATAGGAAGTGCAAGATGATTCCTAAATAACAACACCAAATAACCTAAAGACTCTTAACAATATTATACTTAGCTTTGCGAAGTTAGTTATGTTCTTATCTTTAGTAGGGAAACAACAATGCAATAACAATATAACAGATAACACATATCACAACATCAGTCACATAGAACAACAAGATTTATGTGGTTCACCCTCTCCCTAGGGCTACGTCCACATAACTGTGTTTATTGATAAAGTAGATGAAAAATACACAGTTCTTTCTACGCACTCAGTTGCAGATCCTTCTCTCTCTTCCTCTTTCTGTCCCCTCCTTATGCACCCAACTGTAGGGTAGATCTTCACACCCAGCTGAAGATCCAAAATACAAGAATTCTCTAAGACATACACTTGTACAACTCAATCTCTCTATATCAACATCAAAAACAAGAACAACCCCCTCTCAACTCTTCTAGACCTCTATTTATCCTTCTATGACTCTTAGAAACCCTAGACTGAAGTCCAGGTGCAAAAACCCTAGGTACCAAAACCTGTCTCTTAAGGACATCGCCAACCTGTTCTTCCTTCTTCTCCTCAAGGTGCTCCAAAGCACCTACTAGTGTCTTCTTCCGCTTGCTGACCTGTCCACGATTCATCTTCCTTGATGCTTTGTCTTCCTTGATATTCTCTTTTAATGACTCACTTTTCCTTTACTTCACTCCTTCTTTTTTGCTTCTTTAACCATTTTGACCCCTCCTCAGTTTGTGTGACTTCCACGTTCTTCATACTTTGTCTTTCTTCTTCTTTAATATTTTCTTTCCTCCTTAATACATGACCAAGGACCAACAGGCCCCCAACACTCACATGTGACTCGTCCCGAGTCATTGTAGGGTTGAACCTCTTGTATTACTTTGAATGCAGACTACGCGGAGCAGCCTGTGCTTTCTGTTATGTCCCTCCCTCTACTGTGGATACTAACATTTTTGTGTCTGGTACCCAGTTTCAACTACACTTGGTACCTAGACCCTACTTCCTTTCTTTTACTATGAGCTGCGAGGCAGGTGGTTGTCATAATATAGCTTCAACCGACTCCCATTTACTAAACCATCCTTCCATTCTCCTTTAAGGGTCTTCAATTGTGTAGATCCACCCTTTGTAATATAGGAAACCTCGAATGGACCAAGCCAGTGTGTCCTGAACTTTCATGGATGCTTCATGAACTTGTTGTCGAATAAAAGTACCAAATCTCGTTGTTTAAATTCTTTCTTCTTGATATGTCTGTCATGGTAAGCCTTTTCTCATTCTTTTTGTACCTACTAATGAAATCCTGCAATGAACATGTCTTCCTCTAGTTCCATCAACTACGTGAGCCTGTCTTGAACAACGTCGGTGTCATCCATACCTGTGAATGTTGGAATTCTTAAACTAGGAACCAAGTATTCCATAGGTACCACTGCTTCCAAGCCATAAACTAACTTAAAGGGGGTCTACGTGATTAAATTTTTGCAAGTAGTTCGATACACCCATAACATTGCTGGAATTCTCAAATCCCAATCATCTTTGTTAACATTGCAAATCCTTGTCAACGCTTTCTCCAAGATTTTATTGAAAGCCTCTACTGTACCATTCGCCTGTGGGTGGTATGGTGTGCTCTTTTGATGGTGAACTTTGAACTCCTGAGTCAAGGCTTCAATAGTTTTGTTAATGAAATGTGTGCCTTGATCACTCATAAGTATCTTCGAGCATCCAAATCTAGTTATGATATCATCAAAGATGAACCACGCAACTATAGCTACACTACAGTCCTTAACTGCTCTTGCTTCTTCCCATCTGGTCAAATACTCTGTAGAAGTGATAATGTATCGAGCTCTTGTTCACTTTCCTGGTGGCTTGATAGGTCCCACAAAGTCAATAGCCCATTTCTGAAATGCCTGTATAGTTAATTGAGGTGTTAAAGTCATCTCATCTCTTCTTGACGACTTCCCTACTCTTTGGCATACCTCGCAAGCTTTGTAGTATTCCTTAGCATCCTTATGTGGAATGGGCCACCAGAGGCCAGCTCTGAGAACCTTCTGCGATGTTTCTTTCCCTTCATAATGTCCTCTTGCGATGCCTTCATGTGCTTCTACAAGAATCAATGGTCTTTCTGACTCCATAACACATATTCTTAAGATCTCATCTAGTCCCATCTTATATAATTGTCCAACTATAAGTTGAAAATCTACAACGTGGACTACCAACTGTTTCTTCTTAATAATTGTATACGTGCGAGGTGTTATTTCTGTGGACATGAATTGGACTATCTCGGCAAAGTGATCATCGATTTTTCTGATGGCCAAAAATTGTCCATCTGGTAGTGTATTATCCAAATTGGTAGGTTCATCTTCATGTTCTAACTTAGATAAGTGGTCAGGTCCCTTATTCATTCTTCTTGGCTTGAGCACTTTCTCGAAGTCATACTCCTGGAATAATAGTAGCCATCTTCATATTCATCTCCCCAACACTGGCTTGTTGACTAATTACTTCAATGCAGTATGATCAGTGAACATCTTAAAATGTCCTCCCAACAAGTAGTGTCTAAAATTCTGCAGTGCATATACCATAGCTAAGCCTTCTCTTTCAGTAGTGGTATAATTCATTTCAGATGTGGAAAGCTTCCTGCTAGCAAAGGCTATAGGGTGGTCAATGTCTCTTGCACCTGGTTGTGCCAAGACTGTTCCTAATGCAATGGATGAAGCATTGACATGAGCATTGAATTCCTTACTCCAATCCAGAAAAACCAAAATAGGCGCAGTGACCATTTTCTGCTTTAGTGTGTCGAAGCTCTGTTGGCATTCTTCTGTCCATTGAAACTTACAATCCTTGTTTAATAGCTTCTCCATGGGTGTTGTTATCTATGCATAACCTTTAATAAACTTTCTATAATATCCAGTGTGTCCCAATGCAGTGCGCAACTGTCTAACTGAAGTAGGAGGAGGTAGATTGACAATGGTAGAAATCTTGGAAGGATCTACCAACAACCCCTGTTTGCACACAATGTGTCCTAACAAAAATCCAAAAGGTGAAAAGAAAATACACTTCTTCAAGTTTAGGACAATCTGACATTGTTTGTACTTATCCAACATTAATCTCAAACATGCAATATGATCTTTCAGAAGGATAAAAACGGTCCAGTCATCAAAGTATGCCTCCAAAAACTTATGTAAAAATTCTTTAAATGCTTCGACCACCACCCTAGAAAATATGGTTGGTTCATTATTCAAACCAAAAGGCATCACCATGTACCGAAAAGAACCCCATTCAGTTGCAAATGTAGTCTTATGTATGTCTTCCTTAGCAATTATGATCTAGTGATAGCCTAAAAATCCATATGTGAATGAGTAAACTTCATGTCCTCCTACATTATCTAGAACTTCATCAATAAAAGGTGTAGGGAATGGGTCATGTAAACATGCATCATTCAGTTTCCTTAGATCTACAAAGATTCTGTTTTTTCCTGACTTTTTGTCCCGGACCACCATAGGGTTGATCCATTCAGATTCTTCAACTAGTTCTATGATTACTGCTTCCAACATTCTATCTAATTCAATCTTAACTTCCTACTTGTACTTGGGATTCAGTTTGTAAGGCCTCTGCTTGATAGGCCCTGCATCTGCTTTCAAAGAAATCTTCATTTCTCCCATGGGTCCTTTTATGCTTTTCATGTATGTGAACTTGGTTAGAAACAAGTACTGATACTCATGCAATAGTTCTGTAATCTTACTAATAGTAGCATCATCCCAATAGTCTCCAACATTTTCTAACTTAGGTGTTTGCTTTGTTCCAATATTAACTTTCTTAATTTTAATAGGCTACCCAACAAAAGGTAATTCAATCCCCGACCCTTCTATGTCTCTTTGTCCTTTGGTTTCAGAGATGTTCACATTCCTAGGTTCATCATCCTCATAAACATTAATATTATAGCAACCTTGTAACCATTGAAGAGGTGCAATCCATTCATCTTCTTCTTGTTCAAGAGGGAGGCTAGATACTTCCTCAAAGACCTTTTGTCTTACAATAGCCTGATCTATTGTGGGGTACTGAATTTAAAATAGGAACATAGCTATAAATTTATGGGTCATACCATACCAATCTGTAGTGGCTAGGCATAGTTCTGCTTGAAGATACCAGATGATAGGCGTAGTATCTAAGGTGTTAATGAACTTATGTACCCACTTTTCTTTAGGAACATTGCTCCAGGCTTCCTCACAACTTCACACATGGTCCTTAGGGAAACTCTGACTCATGTATCGAACTTCATAGCCTTCACCTAGGTCTGAAAATCATACTGTCAACAAGGTGCGACATTGTACCCATTCTGTGATGTTCTTCTTGTGAGCTTTCCACCATCTAGCTGGCATTGCTTTCAAGGCTTCATCTAGTGCCAACAAATTCTATTGTATTGGTACAATTCCTTCAATTTCAAGTAGAAATTTCTCTAAATTATTCAAGCCATCAAATGTAGGAAGATTACTTACTTCTATGCCAATCCAACAAACTACTTTAGTCAATCTGTCACACCTCCGCGTAGAGAATTCATACATTATGTTCTGTCAATTTTCCAATGCTTCTTCTGAATCTGATGAGCATGCACTTTCACTTCACCAACTTAGATTTTCATCTGTTGTAGGATTAATATAATCCCATTGTCTTGCTGTCAGTTTATATATATTCTCTAACTCGTAGGCGTGGTATTCTTCCCTTATCGGTTCTGTGTATCTGCGGCCTTCATCATGATCAAGAGGTGCAATGAACCTAATTCCATCACCCTCAAATTTCATTCTTCTCTTGTTTAGGTCAACAACAGTAAAATTGTTGAAATCCCAATCAATTCCTAACAACGCAGGATAGGGAAAACTATCATCAACAATCTCGATCACTTCGAAGTCTGCAAATTTCCTCACTCCGTCAATGTCCACAGGGACATGCTCTAGTCTTCCAAAGGGGCTTACCACCTGCTGGTTAGCCATCCTGAGCCTAATAGGAAAGTAAATCGATTTAGGTTTTCCCATCAGTGCCCAAGTATGCTTCATCATAACATTTACTTTTCATCCCAGGTCGAGGACCACATAGTCCACGTCGTAGTCTCCAATATGAGCACTAAGGTGTAGTTCCTTGCTTGTCCTCCTTTTCCTAGATACTTGATTCACAACTCTACTCAGCAGAGGATCTATTCTTCCAATTTCATATTGTCTTATTAGGTGTTGTAGTTATTGCACATCTCTTTCATGTTTAATCAAATTGATACAAGTATACAAGAAGTCCATAAGCTTGCTTACCTCTTTTCCTTACCTAAGTAGGACAGACTGATCAAATGTTGGAGGCATTTCACATTCCTTTACTTTTGGTTGTGCCCTAGATGAAGAAGCCCATTCTCCTACAAAGTCTCTCCTTGCTTCTTCAAAAGTGTGTTTTTCCTTCCTTGGGTCAAACAATGGTGCCTTCTCTAAAGATCTTCTAATCCCCGATCCATCTGTAGTATTTCATGGAGTCACCCTATATTCTCCCGTGACAGCTCCTCCTCTAGTAATAACAATGACTCTAGGTTCCTCACTGCAAGGTTCATCTGATATTAGTTGGACTTGTGAGTTTCCACCTCGTCTTTCCTGAAGTTTATCTAATAATACTGGGACAATCTTCAATGGCATGGTCAAATGAATTACAGTAGCTGCAAGTAGTACAAGGGTTATGAAAATCCCTTTCCAAATGACCTGGATGGGCATAGTTATAGAAAATAATCTGGCCTCAATCTCGACCCATGCCTCCTCCTTGTCCTCTTCCTATGAACCCACCACGAGGATTGAAGTTTCCTCTTTCCGGGGAGTTGAACTGTGCAACATTCTCTTCTTGTTGTAATTCTCCTTGAATTCTATATGTATCCCTTGATCCTTCATGCATGAGGTCATAAGCCCTACAATCCTTCTCATCATGCCCCACATATTTGCAGAATGTACAGTAAATATTAGTGGGTGTCTGGACATATTTCTGCATATAATAACATTCACTAGGGCGATGTCTGGTTCTACATACCTCACATCATGGTACAGTAGCCTGCTTCAAAGGGTTAGGGGCTCCAGAGGCCAAGTATTCATTAAATAAGGGACGATTCTCTTTGTCATGGCCCTCTGATTTACATCTAATACACCAAATGTCTTCTCTTTTCTCCTTTCCTTTGTCCTTATTCATGTCTTCAACCTGTAAAGATAAACTAGTTAATTGATTCAAAATATGACTCATACCTGGATTGGATTCTCCTACAGGGGCTACCTCTAGTTTCATGGCAATTTCTAATTCCTTAGCCTGCGAAGCGACCTTCTGTTGCATCAGAGGAACTCTAATGTGTGGTAGGAGGGCGGGGATGAACCATTCCTTATGTTGTTCGTCTGGAATCTACAAAATTAAATGGCCTGTCAAGGTCTTAAACCTCTAATCAAATTCCCAGACAGGTTCAGTCACCTTCTTCTTGATTTCCTTTAACTCTGTAATGCACTGCGACTCCGATTTAGGCTTCTTGAACTCTGCACTCAATGCAATCTTGATGTCATTCAACGGTTTAGGCTGTACATATCCTGTAACAAATTTCATATACCAACTCAATGCATGATCCCTCAAGGTAGTACTAAACTGATCTCTCTTAACAACTTCATCGGTGACTTGCTTAATGCTCCATACAACTTCACATAAGAACCAATGTTGGTGAGGATCCTTAGATCCATCTCCTCTGAAAATGGGTAACCTCATTTCATCTACCATGGATCTTCCTTCGTTTTTTGACTGAGTATGTACTAAACTACTTGTAACAGTACTCTGAGTGCTATGATTACTCTGGTTACTTAATGTTGCTAAAACAACAGGAGGAGTAGTAATACTTACTTCGCCAGTAGGCACAGTCCTTGAAGTTTCTGTTTCTTCTCGACGAAGTTCTTCAATTTCTACTTCCTCTGCCCATGAGTATTCTTCGTCTGATCACCTTGCTTCTTCTCCATTGTAGAAATATTTGTCTTGTGCCAATGGTCTGTAACTCTGCTTAAACAGGTTCACAATAGGAACCTTTCTGAATGATCTCCCATTGCACGTGTGTCCATCCTCTGTGTCATTGTCGTTGTCTGGATTTTTGAACATTAGCTTTAAAATCTACCGATTATTGTATCTTCAGGATATTCTTCTCATGCAATAGCATCTTAATCTTCAGTTTCAAAAAGTGTAGAAACTTTTCTCTAGGTCCCTTAAATAAATACCTCTCTGCTTGACTATATGATTCTACTCTGTCGATAGAAAACTCAATGATGTACCCTCCAATAGTGATATCAAACCAGAGATCCACTTCTATAGACACAACGTTATCGATTCTCTTGAATTTCTTAATCAACATCGTTGTCCAAACCACAGGTGGTCTAGATTTGATTTCGAACTAAGTGTCTACTAGTCTGGCTAGCCACTCGTATAACTCCTTGTGAACTCTTGCAAAGAAAATATCGTGTACATCAGTAAATATGTACCTTCCCAACCAGTATTCTATACTAATGCTAGGGTTCTTGTTCTGAGCTTCAGTGAAGTCCCTTTCTTGTTCTTCTATCCACTAATGAATCTCTTTCTTTGATGGGAACCACCTTGACATTCCCTCAAGAAGATCCCTATCCCAGGAATGGAACCATTTGTTGGCACATGGGAAGACCCAGGGTTCAACTCTAACAACGCACCAAAAAACCCTAACTACTGGCCCTTTCGACAACACCTGTGAAGCAGATGAAGTATCACCCGAAGTAGCAATAGGGGGGGTTGCAGAACACACGTGTCTACAACTAGATGAAGTGCAAGATGATTCCTGAATAACAACGCCAAATAACCTAAAGACTCTTAACAATATTATACTTAGCTTTGTGAAGTTAGTTATGTTCTTATCTTCAGTAGGGAAACAACAATGCAATAACAGTATAATAGATAACACATATCACAACATCAGTCACATAGAACAACAAGATTTACGTGCTTCACACTCTCCCTAGGGATACGTCGAAAGAACTGTGTTTATTGATAAAGTAGATGAAAAATACACAGTTCTTTCTATGCACTCAGCTGCAGATCCTTCTCTCTCTTCCTCTTTCATTCCCCTCCCTACACACCCAGTTGAAGGGTAGATCTTCACACCCAGCTGAAGATCCAAAATACAAGAATTCTCTAAGACATACACTTTTACAACTCAATCTCTCTATATCAACATCAACAACAACAAAAAACCCCTCTCGACTCTTCTAGACCTCTATTTATCCTTCTATGACTCTTAGAAACCCTAGACCAAAGTCCAGGTGAAAAAACCCTAGGTACCAAAACTTGCCTTTTAAGGAATTCTCCAACATGTTCATCCTTCTTCTTCGCGAGGTGCTCCAAAGCACCTACTAGTGTCTTCTTCCGCTTGCTGACTTGTCCACGATTCATCTTCCTTGTTTCTTTGTCTTCCATGATCTTCTCTTTTAACGACCCACTTTTCCTTTACTTCGCTCCTTCTTTTCTTCTTCTTTAACCACTTTGACCCCTCCTCGGTTTGTGTTCCTTCTGCGCTCTTCATACTTTGTCTTTCTTCTCTTTTAATATTTTCTTTCTTCCTTAATACATGACCAAGGGCCAAAAAACATCACATTGAAAGTTTGAATATTGATGCCCCATAATTTTCATGAGGCAGTTTAGAGATCTATCATAGCCAACAAACAACCAATGGGAGGTGGTAAGTCAATACCATATAGAACTTCAATTTTAAGAAGAAAATGACAAAGTTTTTAGTTAGTTATCACATATATATTGGTTAAAGGGTGCAAGGATGCACTAAGGGTCCATCTGATTTTGAGACCCAAGTATGTCATTTAAGAGATTAGAGGTCATCATATAGGCCACCGATGTAGCAACATAGAAATATACTACAATAGACGGAGTAGAGTAGTGGTTCTACATTTACACAATCTAGGAGTCAAAGGAAACTTCCTAAGAGGGGGTGTTGGATGTGCAGAGAGCCATTTTTTCAGAGGGATTGTCTACATGCACAAAGAGGAGTTGGTTAGGAGCATAGATGGAAAATTATTGGTGATTTGGGTAAATCCTACAAGATCCATGCATTGATGAAAATATGTCAATCTAAGCATTAGTTTATAGTGCTTGAGATGACATATACGATTACTGGTATATGTCTTTAATTATTGATAGATTTAGGAGAAATAAAAACTTTTATTTCATATGATGCATTATCTAGAATTCAATCTTGGGGTATGTGTTACCCAAGTGCCAATATATACTACCACCTTGATATCCTATGATATCATCATAAGTATGGATTAGTTAGAAGCCCACGAGGTGGTGTTAGATTTAAGGGTAAAATGATTTATTTTATATATGACTCCGGACACAAACAAATTTCAACAGGGCTAATAGAGTAGTGTCTTTGAGATTTATTTCAATGATGCAATTGAACAATAGTCTTAGGAAGGGTTACATATTGTATTTTTTGATAGCTATGAACAAGAATAAAGACACAATGAGAATGATTCAACATCTTATATATTATATTTGTATGGTGTTTGTAGAAGAGTTATTTAGACTACCGCCTAAGTGGGAGTTGGATTTCATGATCCAACCCAAACTAATAACTAATCCTACCTTGAAGGCTCCTATCACATGATAACCCTAGGACTATGAGAGTTGTAGATGTAGCTTCAATATTTGTTGGATTTCGGATTTATTCATCCTAGTATATCACTATATTGGAGCATAGGTGATCTTTGTAAATAAGAAAGATGGAACATGAAGGATTTGTATAGACTATTGATAGTAAACAAAGTAAGCATAGGAAATCAATATCCGTTGCCTATGATTGATGATCTATTTGATCAAATGAAAGGGGAAACTATATTTTCAAAGATTAATTTGAGATTGGGATATCACCAGTTAAGAATTAGGGAAGAGGACATCCATTATATGGTGTTTAAGACTTGTTTTGGTCATTGTGAGTTTGTAGTGGTGCCATTTGGGATGCCAAATCCACCAGTTGTGTTCATGAGTTTGATGAATGGGGTGTTTTGAAAATAACTCAATAATTTTGTGCAAGTGTTTTTGGACGATATTTTAATATATTCAAGGATCACAGGGATAATTTAAGGCTATTATTGCAGTGTCTTAGAGAGCATAATATGCATGCTAAACTCTCTAAGTGTTCTTTCTTTGCATTAGAGATTCATTATTTGGGTGACATCATTTCAAGAGAAGGAATTGTTGTGGATATATAAATATAGAAGTTATTATAGAATGGATAACACCTACAAATGTATATGAAGTATGTATTTTTATGGGCTTGGCAGGTTATTATAGGAGATTTGTAGAAGGTTTTTGGAAGATTGTGAATCCTATCACATAATTGCAAAAGACAGATAATAAATTTATATGGATGGAGTAGTGTGAAAAAACATTCAACAAGCCTAAATAGTTGTTGACAATGGCTCCCATATTGAAGGTACCGGTTATGGATCAATATTTTCTTGTTTGTATGGATTCTTCGATAGAAGGATTAGGTTTTATCCTAATGTAGGAAGGTAGGGTGATTTCCCACACTTCAAGGAAATTGAGACCTCATGAAGAGATCTATGTAACACATGACCCAAAACTTGTTGTAGTAGTGCATGCACTAAGGATTTAGTGACATTAGTTAGTGTAACACCCCCGATTTTGATCCCTATGGCTAGAATTTATTTTGTAAATATGGCTTAGAATGGTGAGGCTATATCGTTGAAATGGAAAGAGTGCCTAGAAATGTAAAAATTCAAAAATATATTAATAAAATTACATCGTTGGCTATGAGACGAACAAGGACATGAGAGACAGGGGACTATGATTCCACGAGAGAGGGGGCTAAAGGGAATACATATTTTTATGATATTTTATTTACCCATCTCGGTTTTAATTGAAAAAAGTGGTTACATGAGCTTCTTGGGGGGAAGGCCATGTGGTTCTTGACTTCCAAGTAAATATATAAACCCCTCTTTGGGTTGTTTGGGGGTTCACTTTTACACTCCTTCCTTGGGTTATTCTTCATTCACTTTTGCTCATTCATGTGCTCTTGGTTTGGGCATGGAAACGAATGGTTGGGGGGTAGAGAGCCATTACTAGATGGATGTGAGGAATCACTTATCATTCCAGGAGGGAATGTATTCTTGTGTGGATGAGATCGATGACAGTTCTGAAAGAACTATCCACAACTAAGAATCCTTGGATTTCTAGCATGGATATTTCCTAACTAGTAGCACTGGAGCCCTGGAGAGAAATGGAACAACCCAAGGCACTACATGGTAGAGAAAGGGGTTCATTTATTTGGGTTGTGCAGGATGGAGGGGAGGAGAGCTGTAAATTATGATTTTTTGTGTGGTTGGGAAAACATGAGAGCTTGTTAGCTAACTGGTTTGTTTTTAGATTTGGCCTAGTACCCATCCTTGTGGATTCATAGCCCTGGCTTGGGGTTAACACTGCTATTGATAGTAAATGAACAATAATATATATGGTTGCGAGGAACGTCCTTGGTATACAGAGAGTTGGTGATTGTTTACTTGGAAAGATAAGTGCTATCTATGTTTTTTGTATAATATATATTCTGTTGTGTATTTATTTATCTCTAAGATGTATTTATGTGTGTATGCTTGTTGGTTATTTATTTTGCCTGGCATGTTGTTCCTTCCTTGGATGGTTTAGAATGAATCCCGATTATTGCATGTGTGGTTATTGCAATCTTTCATGCTTATTTTCAAATTAATTATTATTAGAATTCAAAATCCATTTTTGAAGTACGATTTGGAGTAGTATGGCCAGCCTATTGGTGGTTGGGTATGTTACAAATTGGTATCATAGCTTTTTGTTCAAACACCGGATTGGTATGGGCCATAATGAGTGAAATTTTGGGAAATTCGTTGTTGCGGACTTTGGTCTAAGTGAATTTGGGGAAAAATAATGGAAAAATTAGAGAGACAATCCACAAATTCATGAGCATATCCAAGTTTAAATGATTCAAGACTGTCTAAGAAGTTTAATGGAGTCGATATGTAGAGTTGTAGAGCCGAATTCGACCTACAAGGTTGAAAATTTGAGTTTCAATGGCCACTGTAGTGCTGGGCAGAGTTTGATGAATCGACGACTGAGATTCATTTTCGACATTTGGAAAATGAGGAAAATTGGATGTCGATATTCAATTTGGTCGTTTGAAGGTCGGAGTCGATCGATGATCACGATCACCTTGGCTTGGAGATCGATAGTCCAGATTCGTTAGGAATTGGTCAAAAAAATTCTAAGTGCTGGAGTTGGCCAAGAAATTCTTCCAACGGGTCGATGAGTCGATGGTCAGGTTGGATGGATCTGGGTGAAGTCTTTAATTGTCGATGGGAAATTTCCAACGGGCCAATGGTTGGGTCGACAGGATTTGGATGAAGTATTTAATTTTCCTTGGGAAATAGTTGACAGGCCGATGGTCGGGTCAGCTAGATTTGGGAAAAGTGTTTGATTGTCCATGGGAAATGGTTGGCATGCTAATGGTTGGGTCGACCAGATTTAGGCAAAGTCTTTAATTTTTCCATAGGAAATGGCTGACGGACCAATGGTCAGGTCAGCCTGATTGGAAAAGTGGAAGGTCAAGAGAAACAACCAATGGCCAATGAAGGAAAGAGGTTGATGACATGTCATTCCATGTCAACATCCACGTGTCATGCCATGTCATCCATAATGTCGTGTTAGAGTCTATGTGTCATGGCATGTCTGCATCCACATGCCATGCCACGTCAATAAATAAGTGGTCGACGAATGATGGTCGAGTTGACTGAATTGGAGAAGTGTTTTAATCGGTCAACAGGGATGACCGATGGCCGATGGGTCGATGTTTGGGTTGGTTGAATTGGGAGAGTGTTTCATTTGTCAATGAAAATCATCAACAATCAAAAGTCAAGTTGATTGGTTCAGAGATGTGTTGCAACCGATTGCCAAGGAAATGGATCGACAACTGATGCTCGGGTCAACATTTGAGGCATTTAGAGAGGATAAATGGTCCATATCTCTTCTGATTTGAGATCGACGGTGCAGGTTGCCACATAGGCAAAACTGTGTATTGGTTTCAAAAAAACAAATAAAAAAAACATGGAGCCATTTTCTTATTGTGGCCATAATTAGAGAATATTACTTCAGATTGAGATGAAACTTATGGGTTTTATCCGCAAAGAATATATCTACAAAAGTTCCAGAGAGGGCCATTGCCCAATTCTTCTTGGATTTGTCAAAAATTGTAAAATAATGGTTTTTAAATATCTGGGTCTAGATCATTGGCAGAGATCCATATTAAGTTGAAACTCTTGGAGAGAGTTCAAAAAGTAGACATGAAAATAACCCATGAAGGAACTAAATAAATCCTATGGATATTGGTATGGGGATAGTGACATAATCCAAAATCCTATATTCCAGGCCACTTTTTGGGGATTTTTTAGTTTTTTAGAGCAAAAAAAGTGACCCTATAGCACAAAACTGGAAAATTTTATTTACTGAAAATTTTATATGCTAATTAAGACAAACAACTTTTAATTAGTGAATTTTTTATAGAAGTGCACATATTGTGAGATAGACAGTTTTGCTAAAAATTCGAAGTCTGGAAAAAGGGGTGAAAAAGGACAAAGTTGTCATTTCCAGATTGTTGCAGTTTTTGACTGGAGCATCAGATGGAAACTATGAGTTTTTTTTTATGAATTATTTTTCATTATTATTATATATGTCTCATACAAAAGTTTCTCTATTTCTTGACATATTTTCTTTTACAGTTGACAAAAGTTGGCCTTTCAATAAAATTGCACCACTGGAGAAGATGCATAAATGGGGGTGAAAATGGTTTTTTCAGGAAGCCATATCTTTCAGATTAGAGATCAGAATGAGGCACAAGTATAATCGTTGGAAATATGATTCAGAGGAGTACAACCTGGAATTATTATAATTTGGATAATTATGATATAATTCTTCATGAATTGAGCAGAAAAGGGACATGCAACATTAATTGACAATTTTTTTATAATTTGCATAATTCTAACAAAAATGGTTGCTTGCACTTTTTGCAGAATTAGAGGCATAATCAGATAAGTTCAAGCCTAGGGTTGGATATCAAAGTCATAAAAACATGGCAAAGATTTTAGAAGTTGGTCAAGGCAATAAAGAGCTATAGGGAAAGTAACGAAAAGTGGATAAAGAACTTGAGAAGAGCAGAACAAAAGAATTATTAGTCAACTGCTACATAGTCTGAATGAATTGTAGGTACAACATCAAGAATTATCACATAGGAAATGAAGCCAGTGGGTGAAGAATGTCACTAATGGGTATAGAAATGAAAAGTAAGACTCCATAGCCTTGAAGGTAGAGATGTGTAGATAACTACAAGCTTGATGTGAAAGAGAACAAGGAGCTTAAGAGGTGATGTGTGGATCGTCTCTATGTGTGAAGAACAAGAGTTCTTGGAAAGGATTTTATAGCTATGACTTAACTGCCTTGTCTAAAAATTACTCAGAGAAATAAAGCCACTTTTGATATTGGATTTCATAGTGGAAGAAGGATACCAATGCAGAGAAATTGAGGATAGAATAATGAATTTTCTTTCACTTGAAAAGTGCCATTGAATGAAAATAGACTTCCATTGGAATGATTATGGATAAGTTCAGTCAAGGATGTTATGGTAGTACCATGATAGAATGTGTGAGCTACCTCATTCCAAGGTGCCGAAATGATTTATAAAGGTAAAGTTGGATATGGCTACCCAAGAGAAGTTTCTACAAATAGAGCACATTGGTTGGGTTGCAAAATGGCCAAGTGGAACTTCGTTGGAAATTGTACAGACCAGGAAACAAAAGTGCAGATGAGTAGAATGGGATCACACAAGGCAACAAGGATCTGAAGAAATTCAAAGACAATCAACTACAACATAACTAAATAAATAAATAAATAAATAAGTGAACTCAAACATAAATGCACTAGAGTGCATGATTCCTACAATGAAGTTAGAATGCATATGCATTAGTAGACATGCTGATAGTGAATGCTTGATGCATATGGAATGATTGTGGACTTATAATAATATATTGTTATATACATGCAATAATTATGTTATGGAAATTGAGTATGACTAATTATGGATTATGTATTCAGGAAAAATGATATAGTATGCTTAAAGATGTGGATGATGCTACTTCTTATGACTTCCATCCATGTGAAGACCCATGGCGGTTGTAGGAATGGAGATAAAAAAGATGGAGGAGGAAGCCTGTGAGATTATACGAATACTAGTTGATCATGTAGCATCAAGTAGGTTGATAACATCCATGCAAGTATGCATTTGGTTGCTTCCAATGATGAAGGGAATTGAGGTAAGATTTCCATCAATTAATTTTTCAATATTTAAACTGATATGTAATGGTTGAAGGCCTAACGCATGTAAATGTTGTTGATGCAAAAATGCATTTAGATAAATTATTAGTTGCATATTGTGTTATGAATTGGTTATGAGATCATAATCAAGTCAAATCAAGAGACATACTCCTGCTATAGCAATGAATATCCATAAAGCTAGTCATGTGTGAAACCATGAGATGGTTGGATATGGAAAGGCTATAGAGCTATGTGAGTGCTCAATGGTATCTACTATATATCCAATGTTTGTACTGCAACCTCTTTGTCAACATTGAAGAGAAATAAAGAATTATATTCTTGGTGTTGTTTTTGGGTTGAAAAGGAAGGTATCCAAATAGTCAAGAAAGCAGGGGAAGAGTTCGAATGATGTATTGAGGTGTTGGCCATACCTTCCAACTCACCATGGCAGAGTGCATGACATAGTTATGTGGTATTATGTAGTCAATGCAGGGATGCATTGTGTAGATGTGACCATGGGTATTGACACATCAATGGTTATTTTATTAGTAATTATTTGTTGCATTATGAAAAGTATGTGGTGTTGAAAATGGATAATGAATGATATAGGCATTATATTTAATATGAATACTAGTTGAAGGTGATTGAATTGTTGTTTGTTACAATTATGGGATTTATTTTTGGAGCTGTTGAAAATGTTACAAGTGGTATTAAAGGAATTATTGAATGTATTTTGGTGAATGCGTGTAAATATTATATTGAATATAAATGATTATGCTAACAACTGAAATTATGTGAATATTTCTAATTCATGAAGTTGAGAACACTTCAAGAGTTGTTAGATATTGCAACAAGAAAGTTGCAGGTTAAAGTAGTTACATAATGATGAATTATGGAAAATCTCTACCAGGGGAACATAGTAATAAAAATATTTTTGGATAGAAGAAAGAAAATATTGGCTGATAATACATGTGTAGAGAATGATGGGTTCATTCCAGTTAATAGTTGAATTCCATTTAATATCAAGAATGGGTGGAAGTAATTGAATTATAGTTGTAAGCAATTTTGAGATCACTCGTTTCCATTGTACATGAGTTACTGACAATATGTTTGGCTGCATGTAAGATGAGGAAAATTGTAGGTGGAGTGGTCTTGGATATGGAAATAATGTAAACACATAAGGAAGATTGGTTTCTACTGCTACAAGAGCCAAACATTATGAACAAAAGCTCTTGTCCAGAAACTTTATTTTTCTGTATAAAACAGTTTTGGAATTTAAAAATTACAGACAATATGTTTGGTTGTGTGTAAATTGAGGAATTTTGAGGGAGAATGGACTTGGATATGTCAGGGATGTAAGCCCATAAAGAATATCAATTATTGTTGTTGCAAGAGCCAAACATTATGAGAAAAGACCTCATGCATGAGGAATTTCATTTTCCTGTATAAAATTGATTTGGAAATTTATAATTAAAAATTGTTATGATATGCTAACAATTGGTTTGGTTGAGTGAAGGCTGAGAAAATTGTAGGAAGGTTTTCCTTGGGTATGGAACTGTTGTGAGCTATAATAAATATCGATGCCTACCACTGCAAAAGCCAAATGAATTATGAGCAGGAAGCTCATGCTTGGAAATCATGTTTTCCTGTATAAAACATATTTGACATTTATGATTGAAATTTGTTATGATGATATCTCATGATGACTGTATGTGTGTAATACATATGCGATGTTGACTGTTGAAGCCGGAAGCTCAGAAAGAAGATTTCCATGAGAAAATCAAGCTAAATTACAAGGGAATGGAATGAAGAAAGTCCAATGGACTTGTTGCAGTTGGAGTTCTTGGAGTTGCAACTCTGAAACATTCTTGGCCGAGTGCACTAAAGCCCCGAACATAAGTGGTGCAAACTGAAGGAATGCATTGCAAAGAAGGGGGTACACTTCCTTGGGTTGCACAGGATATTGTGGAATGTCAACTTGTTGGTTGAAACTACTGCCATAAATATAAAATTGTAAAATCCTTGTGCATGTTTTATGTTGGAGTGTCTATGTATGCATGCTTTTAGGCCTATGTGCTTATGTATATAAGAATTTGGTTGGACTACATATGCGGATTAAAGGTTAGAGATCCTAAATTTGTAATATTAAGAGCATTAGTATGGTGTTTTGCACTGAGGAAAATGCCAAAATAAGGGGAGGGGGATGTAACACCCCCAATTTTGATCCCTATGACTAGAATGTATTATGTAAATATGACTTAGGCTGAAGAGCCGATAATGTTGAAATGGATGGAGTGCCTAGAAATGTAATACTTCGAAAATATATTAATAAAATACATCATTGGTTGCAAGACATAAAAGGAAATGAGAGATAAGGGGATATGATTCCACAAGAGAGGGGGCTAAATGTGATAATTATTTTATTTACCCATCTTGGTTTTAATTGAGAAAAGTGGTTACATGATTTTCTTGGGGGGAAGGGCATCTAGTTCTTGATTCCAAGTAAATATATAAACTCCTCTTTGGATTGTTTGGGGGTTCACTTTTACACTCTTTCCTCGGGTTCTTCTTCATTCACTCTTTCTCATTCGTGTGCTCTTGGTATGGGCATGAAAACAAATGGCTTGGGGGTAGAGAGCCATTGCTAGATGGCTGTGAGGAATTACTTATCATTCCAAGAGGGAATGGATGCTTGTGTGAATGAGATTGATGACATTTTTGAAAGAACTGTTCACAAATGAGAATCCTTGGGGTTCCTAGCATGGATATTCCTAACCAGTAGCACTAGAGCCATGGAGAGAAATGGAACAACCTAAAAGACTGCATGGCAGAGAAAGGGGTTCATTTCTTTGGGTGGTGCAAGATGGAGGGGAAGAGAGATGTAAATTAGGATTTGTTGTGTGGTTGGTAAAACATGAGATCTTGTTAGCTAACTAGTTTGTTTCTAGATTTGGACCAGGACCCGTCCTTGTGGATTCATATCCCTAACTTGGGGGTGACACTACAATTGAGAGTAAATGAAAAACATTGTCTATGGTTGGGAGGAACATCCTTGGTTTGCAGCTAGTTGGTGAATGTTTAGTTGGAAAGATACGTACTCTCTATGTTTTCTATATAATATATATTTCGTTGTGTATTTATTTATCTCTGAGATATATTTCTATGTGCATGCTTGCTGGTTATTTGTTATTCCTGACATGTTATTCCTTCCTTGGATGGTTTAGCATGAATCTTGATTATTGCATGTGCGGTTATTGCAATCTTTCATGCTTATTTTTGAATTAATTATTATCATAATTCGAAATCACTTTTTGAAGTGTGATTTGGAGTAGAGTGGCTAGCCTGTTGGTGGCTAGGTATGTTACACTTAGTCAGAAGAATGTTTGAACTAAAGAGAGACAACAATGTACTTCAACATATATTTACACAAAGTAATTTGAAATACAAAAAGAGAAGATGGTTAGAATTATTGAGTGGTTATTATTTTGGCATAACATATATTAAATGAATCCTAAACAAGGTACTAGATGCCTTGAGTATAATACCTTGGATCTACTCAATGTTACCTTTACAGATGAATTTTATAGAAAAGATACTGAAATTACAAGAAAATCACACATTGTATGTAGAAATACAAATATAATTAGAAAATGAAATAATGACAATTCCAAAATACGAGGGATACAATTTGGATAATGATGGATTATTGAGATCTCATAGAAGGATTTATGTACCTCTAAATGAATAAATTCACAAGTCGATACTTAGGGAAGCACATAGGACAATATATATGGCTTGCCATGGAGTGAAAAGGATGTACATGGATCTAAAACCATTAATATTCCTTTTTAGTGGAATGAAGAAGGAAATGGTATATTACATGGCTAGATGCTTGGAATGTCTACAAGTAAAGGCTAAACATCAACATCCAGTAGTATTATTGTAGCTACATTACAATACAAAAACGGAAATGGGAAGTGATTTCGATGGAATTCATAGTCAGATTGCCTATGGCATCAAGGAGACATGATTTAATATTGGTAGTAGTGGATACTTTGACAAAGAGTGTGCATTTTATCCCAGTAAATAATTCCTATCATGCACTAGAAATAACAACATTTTATATAAATGAGATAGTGG
>ML792305.1:289787-334430 GCA_009831015.1 Picea engelmannii | reverse complement strand
GAAGATAAGATCCAAGGAAAAGAATTTCTATCAACATCAACAATTTGAGGCCTCTTTAGGTGTGTCTCCAAGAAAATGGGAAGAATCAATTATAAAAAATAGTGAAGTGGACCGATCATGATCCTAGACAATGGATTTTTTGAAAAGTTGATTTTCATATTCTTCCCTCTCTCTAGATCCTATGGTCCAACCTAATTCATCATTTCTTAGGATCAACTCCCATTCAATAGGATATGGATGCTAAATGGGTATGGGGACCAAAGCAAGGGCCATACACGGTGAACATTGGATATGATCTTGTTATCCTAGTTGGAGAGAGATTCCTTCCCATCTTAGACATGTAGAAGCAAATCGGATAATAACAACCCCCTTAAGGTAAGTTTATTTTCTTGGCTTATGGTTCAAATTATCAAGCTTCTACCCACAAAAAATCTTAAGAAGAAGGGCATTCAAGGATCCACAATTTGTGTGTTGTGTAATACAAGAAAGGAAACCACCCTACCCTTATTATTAGATTGCTTCACATTCAATAATGTTTGACAAGAGGCTAATTGGGATATTTATATTGCACACCCTCGTTTTAGAGACATGAAACAAATGCTCCAAGGTTGGGAACGAAGTTATTCATTAGATCTAAAAAGGAAATCAACTCGACCATGGAAGGCCCTTCCAAAATTCTTATCTTGGAAGATTTGGTTATCCCGAAAGAGAGCTTTATTTAAAGAGGAACGATCACACGTTAAGAAAATTCAGACTTGTGGAAGAAACTTATGATGGAAAACTTCATGGAGTGCATGCCTTGTAGAGATATAACATACTAATGGATGATTCAGGAACAATATTGGATCACTTAGTTCTCTTTGTCATTTCCTCCCAACCAAACTTAGCTTTCTTCCAAAAAACTCTCAATGTTGGGTAGATCTATAAGAAAAAGACATTGAATCATGGATAATATAGCGACATCAATATACTCTCTAAAAAATAGATGGGGAATCTAAAGTAAATCCAAGCGAACCAAGAGTAGGAGGAGTAATGTTCAATCTAGAAGGTCAAGAAGTCCTAAGAATTTCACGGGGTTTGGGGACAATGACAAATAATGAATAATAGGATTGGGAATTATGGAAAGGTCAAATTCATCTATCCCATGGCTCTATTGCAATAGTTGGAAATTTGGTGATTTTCATTAGAGTTATGTATGTTTCCTCTCCCCCTCCTCCCCCTCTCTAACTTGTATTCTCTCCCATGCCCCATCAGTATGCCCCTCCTTTGCAAGCATGTATTTTCACCATGTCTTGAGGAGATTCAATATTTGGGCAAAGAAGCATGCACATAGTGAACGAATGGCCAAGGAGGGTCTACTACATCTCAAAGCATGTGTAGTCTGCAATGAATTGACCCAATGGAAACCATAATTAGTGCTTAGTATCCAAGCCTTGTTAATCTTGCAATAAAAGAGTAGTATTAGAGAAGACTTGGTGAGATTGACCTTTGACAACTATTAGGCATCTATCCCATCGATAATTCCTCTCTCATGATATTCATATGCCCTCTCTTCCTTGGCACAAGCTTCAACCTACATTTAGGACATGGTCAAGCCCCTTAGAGTGACTTGGACCAACTTTCTTAAACATTAGTTGATTTGGAGTTGGGAGCGTTTAGCATGAAGTGGTTTGTGTGTTTATGTTACCTCTTGTTCTTCTACGTGGAGAACCAACCATGCAAATTCTCTACAACCCACTATTTCTATGGAGCCAAGAAAGCTAATGCCTAACAAATTGCGACCTTGGGCAATTTGAAGTGTGTACAAGAGGAAGATAACCAATTAAAGGACAACGTTGATAGCTTGTATGCATATATATTTCTTCAATACCCCCAACTCTCTCATATCTAATAGACGATCACTATCCTTTTTGAGGTGCAACCATGCTAATGCTATGGAGGATACATTTTAAAGTAGTTAACCTCTCTAAGACTTTGCACAAAGAAAATTCGAGATGAATTGACTTAGTGAAGGAGAAACCAAAATAAAGTGTTGGAGTGCATAAGTACATAAAATCCATCTACAATGAGTGACCCATACATCCTTAACCAACCAACAATCAAATCACTCAGGCTTTTAGCCTTTAAGATATGTAAAGCTAAAAATGCAAAGGAGGTTTCACCACTATAAGATGAACATCAACTCTATTTAAATAGATGTATTTAAACTTTGAAAATCATAGGCTTTTATCCTTTAGGATATGTAAAGCTGAAAATGTAAAGGAAGTTTCACCACTAGAAGATGAACATCAACTCTATTTAAATAGATGTATTTAAATTTTGAAAATCTTGTTGATAGTTTAAAAAATATTTACACTAACAAGTTGCTCAATAAATACATAAATATAAGTACAAAAAATTATTTTAAGGATAAGTACAAAAAATTATTTTTAATTATATGTCGGCAATAAAAACTTTATAATAATAATTAGTATTTCGACTATTCAATTCAACCAAAATGCCTTTTTGTTAGTACAAGAGTCATTATTGTTCAAAAATAAAATAAAATATTACAATTAATTTCACACCCTCTTCTACAATTGATGTCGGGCTCTCCTCTATATTGCTAAGTAATACCGTGAAGACTTACTTTTATTTGTACTTTATTCATCAAAATAAGCCTTTGTAATAAATATGTTTCACATGATTCATTCTCAAAAAAACATTAGTAAAAACATTAGTAAAACATAAAAAAACATACTTATGGTAGGGTTTTTATATGCTTTTTAGCTAATAAATTACAAAAGTACAACTTGCTATAAATTAGCCATAATTGTGCTTATCCATGTTTTGATATTTACAAGGTAAATAAGGTTTATATATATATATTATTCTGGTTTCATTAGATATTTTAATATTTTTTCATGTTTCAATGGTGACCATGATATCAACTTGCATTTAAGTTACGAATATGATCTTTAATTCTCAATGGTAAATCTGATATATTCTCACTCCAAAAAAAATTGTTAACTTTTCTAACCTTATTTTGACTACATTACATATTGTTAAGATATTGGTAAATAGAAGTGGGTTAATGTAAATTTGGTTTAATGTACTTTAGTTGTGTATGTTTTTAATTTTACTTTTGTATTTTTAATTTGAATAGTGACCATTCTATTGAATGGACAATTTGATGGTGCTTCTACTTTGTGTATTTATAATAATTGATTTATGTCATAATTTTTTTTATTGATTTATGGTATCTTTTTAAGTATGATGGGTTGCTTTTTTTCACATTATAAAGAGTACAATATTGTATTCGATGTAAGCTTTTTTTTTCTTGAATAGTAATGCAAGTTTTCTATTGCTTCATGAATATTTTTTTTATGAGAATTTTATTATGTAAGTTTTGCTATCTGTATATTTGATTTGTATATTTGATTCGTGTGAGTTGTTTTTCTATGATGTTCATTTTATGGTTTTCCATTAGTGATTTCTTAACATAGTATTAAATTCTTTGTAAGTAATTTCATTTTTTTTTTTATGAAAGTCAAGATAGCTTGTGATTTTTATGGAGCTTCCTATTTTGTTTCAACAAAACCCATGCATCATGATAGAAATATGACCATTCCATTATGTCTAAGATGTTTGTTACAATGAAATTTAGCTTTTGTTTCATTGAAAAAGGGTGGCATTTGCCTAAGGTCTAAATATTTATTCGTTGCAATTCATGGTCATTCGTTTAAAAGGTGTTAAAACTTTTCTTTATAAGTTTTTGATTTAAATATTTATGTGGTTTTGCTCCTAGTTTTTTCTGATATAGTTATGGTATCCTGGTAAGTGATTCGTGTATATTTGTGGCTATTATCTTATCCCTCGTTGGTTTTGTTGTGTTGCATGGGCTTTGAGGCCCTCTTATTTGGTTACAGGTAAAACTTTTTGTAGAGGTTGAGTATCTTGCTTGGACTCATGATCTTGTTTTGTTGTGTGACTATTTTTTAGTCACCATCCATCTTTTTTCCTCTTATGTGGTAAGAAGCTCCTCACGTGCCTCTTTTGATTGCATTCCCACCTTCCTTCATACCATCGTCTTGATGTCACATGCATTGCCCATATATTTTGGTTATACCTTGGAGGCATCCTTCATGTAACCACCTATCACAATGACCCCTAATGTCTCCTCGAGGGCCATGCTTTTTGTAATGATCCTCTTCTCATCATCACCTTGGAGACAATGCAAAAAACCTCAATAAAATACACAAGAATCAACATGATACTATCATCACTTGAGAATCGTATTGGCTCTTGTCACATGAAAATATTTCACGTCATAGTAGTGCCATGTAGACTTACCACAATATCACAACACCTACCACATGCTAGCTAGCCAATTCTTCCACATCAACATTCTACCACATTAGAGGTGTCACATTAGCACCATGCCAGCGTCCACATCAACATTTAATGAGACTTCTCTTAATGACGATTTCAATTTTCGGAAGGGATTTTCAAATGGCCATAATTTTCTCATTCTAACTTCATTTTTAGTGAACCTTTTTATAAAATGAGTGTTTCTCTATGAACTAAGCACTTGTGCAAATGGTTTAGGGGATGCACTTACTATTTCTCCATTTTCTCATAATCCCCCCCTTGAACCTCATTTTTGGAAGATTTGAAGGGCATATCTTGGTCATTCGAACAACTTTTTAATTAAGTGCAGTATTTTTTATGTCATTTGCATTGGTGCATGCATTTTTGGAGTTTCTATTTATTTGTTTTTTGTTCTTCAATATGTTGAGTCCAAATGAAATCTACCTAACTAGTACTAATTATTTCTCATGGGATTCACAATTGGAAGATTTGATAAGAAGTAGGGGATTGTTAATGATTGCTCTAAGAATTAAGTTGTGCTTTTGGATGCTTGAAAAAAAACAAGTGGGAAAAAAAATGATGAATCTCATCGACTCATTAGTATGCCCATATTTGAAGATCATAAGTTTCATGTTGAAGGAATTAACAAACTAGATGAAGATTGGACCAAACTTAAGTAGTGGTTTGGTCTAAATGATGAAATATGATATTTCCATCTTGAGAATGAGTTAATTTCTTTTGATCCTGCTGAACTTGATCATATTTTCATGAAACCCATGTCAAAATAGTTTGGTGAAATTTGTGAAGAAGTTGATGCATCAGTCGTGAAATGCTAGAATGTTTAGAACAAATTTTATGCTTATGACCACTCAAATAAGTGGGAATATGCTCCATTTCACAAATGATTTAGGAAAAATACAAGTGGGCCTACTCTTCCAATTTTGTCCTTCCTCCTCTATAGAGGATAAGAAGAAGGAAAAGCATACTATGCACAAAACATAGTTCTTAATTTATCTTTTCCCTCCACATAAAATTATTTTTATTTTTATTTTTATAATTAAATATAATAATAATAAAAAATCAGATTACATGATGAAAATTCTTTTTTCTCTTTTTTTTTCTTTTTACCAACTAGTCAAATGATAAAGTGGGTTGCATGCATTTTTTGACAAGAAATACATAAAATAAAATATTCTTTCTCTTACTCCTTCCACAATTTTGTTTTTGTCACCTTAATGGTGTGACACTCTTGATAAGCTTGGTGATTCTATAGATATTTCTATCCATGATTTCCACATGGGCAACTTGTTGAGCTAGGTAGGAAAGACAAAGAACAATGGGAAACATGGAATTATACGATTAGCTAATGCCAATACAAGAAGAAGCGAGTCAGAATCAAAACCCTAAAAACTTTTGAAATGATAATAGACATTACGTTGTCCCTCATGAGTTTAATTAATTTAAGTTAAAGGCCTCATGACTTAGTTACATGTTTAATTAATTTAAGTTAAGGCCTCATGGCTTGGTCAAGTGACATGCAGGACTACTTACTATGATAACGATTGTTGTGCAAAACCTAATAACTTCCTTAAAGCAAAATCTCAATCCATCTAAATTAATTTGAAAAATACCAAAATCCCCTAGGACATATCCACCACACATATATACCTCCTTAGATGAAACTATGATAATGGTGAAAATTTTAACCAATATGATCAGAATTATGATAAAAAGGGGACAATTTTGAATGCGCTTTATTCTACGTTATCAGGATAAGTTGGAGGCATTTGTGTGAGTCCATGTAAATATTCACATATGTTAATAATTAAAGTCCATGGCATAATGCAATTTGAGTGGCCTTGGATAAGATGTAAATATTCACATATGTTGATAATGAAAGTCCATGGCATAATTCATTTTGTGTGTTATTGGGGGATTTCAACTTGCATATTAGACGCAAATCATACCTCTCATCTAAACTCTGGTGTTTTAAGTGAATGCCATAACCTGCATAACCTGCATATTTTCCCGAGTATATTATGCACGCGACCCACTACTTACGCATACGTGTAGAATACACATATGCGTAGAATACACATATGTGTAGAATAAAGGTCCACTTTTCCGAATTTTAACTATGTTTTTCCCCAAATACATAGAGTTCAAATAGTCAATACCTATTGTTTAACCATTACAAAAATAGTATTTATTCCTCCGTTTGTGAAATGACTACACATTCCATATAATCATTCCCTAGTATACCTAGTGTCCTATCATCTCCTTTGGTTTGTTTCCCTAATTTTCCCCCAAAACTAGGTGGGGATCGCAACCTATTGAGTTTAATCTTTATAGCTCAATTAGTCCTATTGGTACCCTTTCGAGTAATACTGCATTAGACAATAGTTGTTCACAGTATTTCACTTCCACGTACCATCGAGTATATAGGGAGTCCCATAGGTCTACTAAAACCAACTATATAAGCTAGTTGACCGCTTCACTACTATAGTGACACTAAAAGTAGCACTTAAGAATATTACTCTCGCATATCTAGGTAATCGGGTAGCACGACTAAGGGTATGGTTGATCCTCCTTAGTTAGATCCCTAAGATATTGGGTTGAGTACTATTGTTGGATCCCGTCGATATATCAGAGAGTTATAGCACGAGGTAATCCCTTGTCTGTAGGAACCCTCATAACCCTAACCCTTGCTGCCAGAGTAGAACAAAACAACAACAAAACATAAACAAAGTGAAAAAAATTCACATCCATTGTGCGCAACCCTGCTTCTTGCATTCAGGCTGTGAAATTTCAACACGTTTTTAACTATTAAGAATTTGGGCATTTTGTCACTGCAATATTATCCAGACAAATGTATAACTCCACAGGAGTAAAAAAATACATGTATAGTGGTCCCATCGACACCCTTATTTGGGACCTATCCCACTGGATCTGTCTCTTCACACTAGTCATAGTGATACCACTCTCTCGCAAGCCCTTTTTTTGTGGACCCACCCACCCTCTCTAGCAACCTTATTTGAGACCTATCCCACTATATTCCTCTCTCCACACCGATCACAATGATCCCACCCTCTCGTAATCCCTTTCATAAGGACCCACTTTCTCTCTTTCTCACTTCTCTCCCAGATGGCCCACACCCAGATCCCATGAGTAGACCCAGAAAAAGATAATTGATATTACTACAAATATTTCTACCATAAATTCCTGGTTCACCCAACTAGACACCATAAACTTCTATCTCACCCAACTGGACACCCTCTCTCGTGTTGTGGACGAATTGATAGCAGTGATTAATCAATCCCAAGGTCCTCTTTTCTCTGCACAACCTTCACACCAAGAAGCCGTTGATTCATACCATTCCATGGCCTTTCATTTTAACTCGCTTACCTATGAATTACGTCTTCCCAAAGTTGAGGTGAATAAATTTGATGGCTTAGACTCCACGGTCTGGGTCATTCAAATGGAACATTATTTTTCCTTCCATGGCATCACTGATGACTTGACCAAACTTAGTATTAGTGTCTATTTGGATCCTGAATGATGGAAATGGTGGCAATGGCATAAAAAATCATACATAGGGTCTCTTTCTTGGGCCTAGTTTGTTGCATACCTTTATGAACACTTTGACATTGACACACATCGTTTGGGCCATTTAACCAAGCTTAAATAGTTTGGTACAATGGAAAAACACATTTCTTATTTTGATCAATTGGATTTCCCAACTGAAGGCATGTTCGACACATTCTTTTGTGAATGATTTATTAGTGTCCTTAAGGATGACATCCAAGATCATATCCTAATGAATTTCCCCCAGATCTAGTTTGAAGCTACTCACCGTGCCAAGGAAGAACAACATGTAGTTTCTTCCCAAATCATAAATCCATCCTTTATTCCCCATTCTCGGCCCACCAATCTAGACTCTCCTTCCTCTCCTCTTAAGATTCAAAAATTAACCCGGACATAAATGTATGAATGCCAACTTAAGGGTCTCTACTATATTTGTGATGACAAATATTTTTTGGGGCACAAATTTAAGGAGAAAAGGATTTTTATGGCCATTTCTAAGGACATTTCTGAAGAGGATGGTGATATTTCCGCTTTCCAAGCGCTTTCCTAGGCCAATGATCCTATCCCATCCTCTGATCCACCAGAAGTTGAAACAATTATCTCCCTGAATGCTCTAATTGGTATCTCCACTCCCCAAACCCTCAAGTTAATTGGTTATACCAATCATCAAACAGTGATTATCCTAGTCGACAGTGGAAACACCCATAATTTTATTCATCGTCGAATTTCTCAAGAGACCCTGCAATATATCTGTGACACCAATAAATTTCAAATCATGATTTCTAATGGTGGTTCCATGAAATGTGGGGTTTGTTGTGAAAATGTGCGCTTGCAAATTGGTCATTATAACATGAAAGCCCACATGTTTGTTATTGACATGGGCGGTTGCGACATTTTTCTCGATGCTGAATGGTTACAAACCCTAGGCCCATCACCATGGATTTCAAGGAATTAACCATGAGTTTCCAACATGATGGACAATAGTACCAGTTTCAAGGAATCATGACAGGTTCCCCTAAGATTATTAGTTCACACAGAATGTAGTAGCTCCTAAAAAAAGGTCATTCTAGAATTATTTCCCAATTCCATGCAATTCAAGCAGTTGTGATCCCCTCACCCACTATTCATCCTTACATGCAGTTTATCCTCTCCAAACACCACTCTGTTTTTGACAACTCCCAAGGAATCCCACCTTCTCATGGCCCCCATGATCATTATATTCCATTTTTCCTTGGTAGTATTCGTCCCAATGTTCGTTCTTATCATCACCCATTTTCCCCAAAAAATGAAATCGAGAAAATTGTTCAAGAACTGTTAGTTGCGGGTGTCATTCGTCTTAGTACCAACCCCTAATCTTCTTCCATTTTCATGGTACTCAAGAAAGAAGATACATGGCACATGTGCCCTTATTTTCGATCCCTCAACAAAATTACCATCAAAGATAAATTTCCCATTCCTATCATGGATGATCTTTTGGATGAATTGAGTGGTGCTCAATTCTTTACCAAGAATGATCTGCGTTTAGGCTACCACCAGATACATATGAAGGAGGATGATATTCCCAAAAATAACTTTCGTACTCATGAAGGCCATTACGAGTTCTTGGTCATGCTCTTCATCCCGTGTAAGGCACCCTCCACTTTACAAATCCTCACGAATCATGTCTTCCACCCTTTCCTTCATCGGTTTGTACTAGTCTTCTTTGATGATCTCCTCATTTATAGTAAAACTTGGCAATCCCATCTAGCCCATGTGGATCAAGTTTTACAATTACTGTCTCAACACAAACTCTTTCTCAAACAATCTAAATGTGATTTTGGCGCTTCTGAAGTAGAATACCAAGGCCATATTGTTGGTAAGGATGGTGTCCATGTGGATCCTAAGAAAATAGAAGCTATGAAGGATTGGAACCATCCTAAAAATATTAAAAATTTGAGAGAATTCTTGGCTTTATCTGGATATTATCACAAGTTTGTTCAAAATTATGGAAAATTGTAGTCCCACTTACTAGTCTCCTTAAAAAAAATTCTTTCAGTTGGACTCTAGTCATTGATCAATCCTTCCAATATGTGAAAGAGGATATGTGCACGACTCTTGTTCTAGCATTTCCCAACTTCACAAAGCCTTATGTCTTTGAATGTGATTCTTCTGGGAAAGACATTGGGGCTATTCTCATGCAAGATGGCAGATCTTTGGTCTTCACTAGCAAACAAATTTATGATAGAAACTTGGGAAAATCCACCTATGAAAAGGAAATGTTGGCTATTCCGCATGCGGTGGATATTTGGCATCCTTACTTGCTTGGGAAATGCTTCCAAATTAAAACTGATCATCATAGCCATAAATATTTTTTTGGAACAAAGAGTTTCTTCCCATGAGAAACATAAGTGGTTGGCCAAAATGTTAAGCTATGATTATGAGATCATTTACAGGAAGGGAAAAGAAAATGTGGTTTCTAATGCTCTTTCAGGGAAATATGAAGAAGACATGTCCCTCTTTTCACTCTCCTTCATTTTAGTAGATTGGTTAAAGGCAACTTGCCAGGAATGGTTCCAAGATCCCAAAATTTCTCTCCTTATACAACAATTGCAATAAGATCCTCATGCATCTCTAGGATACTCTTGGCACAATGAGGAGATTCGTTATAAATGTCTCCTATATTTGAGAAAACGGTCTCACTTTAAATCCACTATGCTCTCTGAATTTCATTCTTCACCAACAACTGGGCATTCGACTTTTCACAAAACATATGAATGGATCAAATGTTCTTTTTTCTCTGAAGGCATGAAACATGACATACACACTTTTGTGGTTGAATGTGATACTTTCCGTTGCAATAAGGGATAAATAGTCAAAACTCTAGGCACACTCCAACCTCTCCCTATTCCACCTACTATATGGGATGATATTTCTATGGAATTCATTTTCAGATTACCCAAATCTGGAAATAAATCATTCATCATGGTTTAGTCGATCTCGTTTCCAAATACTCTCATTTATATGCCCTCCAACACCCATTCACAACATCCACTGTGGCTCAAGTTTTCATAGACGACATCTTCAAACTCCATAGAATTCCCCACTCTATTTTCTTTGACTATGATCCCAATTTCACAAGAAACTTTTGGCCAAAATTATTTAGGATCCAGGGCACCCAATTGCATCTCAACATGCCCTATCATCCCCAAACTTATGGTCAAACCAAAGATGCCAATAATTTCTTGGAAACATATTTGCGACGTTTTGCGTTCGATCAAAAATATCAGTGGGTTCAATGGTTACCACTAGATAAATGGTGGTACAACACATCTTACCATGGTGCTACTCTCATGACTCCCTTTGAGAAAATCTATGGTCAAAATCCACCTTTTGTATTACCCTACCTTATGGATGTCTTCAAGGTATAGGATGTTGACAAAACCCTTACATTCCAAGCTTCTATTATACATACCCTCAAAGATAATTTGGACATGGCTCATAATCACATGACACAACAAGATAATCAAGGTAATTTAGAATGACACTTTTCTAAAAGGGATCAGGTGTTTGTTCATCTGTAACCTTATAAGAAAACATTCCTTGAAATAGAGAACTGCCAAAACATCGCTCCAAATTTTTATGGTCCTTATATAATCCTCAAGCGTATGGGGTCCATGGATTAAAATTTATCTCTCCCTACTCACTCTAAGATCCATCCAGTTTTTCATGTTTCATCCTTAAAGAAAGTGATTGGAACCAAGTGATAGACTCAAACTAGTCTCCACGAATTAGATGAATAAGGATCCATTTGGTTGCAGCCCCAAGTAGTCTTGGACCAACATGAGCATCATCTTTTATAGTGCACAATCAAGGAATTTTTAGTATAGTGGAAGGATGCAAAACCCGAGGATTCCACATGGGATCTGACTGCCATTATGTAACAATTCCCACATCTTTAATCCCTTTCGTAAGGACCCACTTTCTCTCTTTCTCACTTCTCTCCCAGATGGCCCACACCCAAATCCCATGAGTAGACCCAGAAAGAGATAATTGATATTAATGCAAATATTTCTACCATAAATTCCTGGTTCACCCAACTAGACACCATAAACTTCTATCTCACCCAACTGGACACCCTCTCTAGTGTTGTGGACAAATTGATAGCAGTAATTAATCAATCACAAGGTCCTCTTTTCTCTGCACAACCTTCACACCAAGAGGTCGTTGATTCATACCATTCCATGGCTTTTCATTCTAACCCCCTTACCTGTGAATTACGTCTTCCCAAAGTTGAGGTGAATAAATTTGATGGCTCAGACTCCACGGTCTGGGTCACTCAAATGGAACATTATTTTTCCTTCCATGGCATCACTGATGACTTGACCAAACTTAGTATTAGTGTATATTTGGATCCTGAATGATGGAAATGGTGGCAATGGCATAAAAAATCATACATAGGTTCTCTTTCTTGGGCCTAGTTTGTTGCATACCTTTATGAACACTTTGACATTGACACACATCGTTTGGGCCATTTAACCAAGCTTAAATAGTTTGGTACAATGGAAAAACACATTTCTTATTTTGAGAAATTGGATTTCCCAACTGAAGGCATGTTCGACACATTCTTTTGTGAATGATTTATTAGTGTCCTTAAGGATGACATCCAAGCTCATATCCTAATGAATTTCCCCTAGATCTAGTTTGAAGCTACTCACCGTGCCAAGGAAGCACACCATGTAGTTTCTTCCCAAATCACAAATCCATCCTTTCTTTGCCATTCTCGGCCCACCAATCTAGCCCCTCCTTCCTCTCCTCTTAAGATTCAAAAATTAACCCGGACATAAATTTATGAATGCCAACTTAAGGGTCTCTACTATATTTGTGATGAAAAATATTTTCTAGGGCACAAATTTAAGGAGAAAAGGATTTTTATGGCCATTTCTAAAGACATTTCTGAAGAGGATGGTGATGTTTCTGCTTTCCAAGCGCTTTCCTAGGCCAATGATCCTATCCCATTCTCTGATCCACCAGAAGTTGAACCACTTATCTCCCTGAATGCTCTAATTGGTATCTCCACTCCCCAAACCCTCAAGTTAATTGGCTATACCAATCATCAAAAAGTCATTATCCTAGTCGACAGTGGCAGCACCCATAATTTTATTCATCGTCGAATTTCTCAAGAGACCCTGCAATATATCCGTGACACCAATAAATTTGAAATCATGATTTCTAATGGTGGTTCCATGAAATGTGGTGTTTGTTGTGAAAATTTGTGCTTGCAAATTGGTCATTATAACATGAAATCCCACATGTTTGTTATTGACATGGGCGGTTGCAACATTGTTCTCGATGCTGAATGGTTACAAACCCTAGGCCCATCACCATGGATTTCAAGGAATTAACCATGAGTTTCCAACATGATGGACAATAGTACCAGTTTCAAGGAATCATGACAGGCTCCCCTAAGATTATTAGTTCACACAGAATGGAGTAGCTCCTAAAAAAGGTCATTCTAGAATTATTTCCCAATTCCATGGAATTCAAGTAGTTGTGATCCCCTCACCCACTATTCATCCTTACATGCAGTTTATCCTCTCTAAACACCACTCCTTTTTTGACAACTCCCAAGGAATCCCACCTTCTCATGGCCCCCATGATCATTCTATTCAATTTTACCTTGGTAGTATTCGTCCCAATGTTCGTCCTTATCATCACCCATTTTCCCAAAAAAATGAAATCGAGAAAATTGTTCAAGAACTGTTAGTTGCAGGTGTCATTCATCTTAGTACCAAACCCTAATATTCTTCCATTTTCATGGTACTCAAGAAAGAAGATACATGGCACATGTGCCCTTATTTTCTATCCCTCAACAAAATTATCAAAGATAAATTTCCCATTCCCGTCATGGATGACCTTTTGGATGAATTGAGTGGTGCTCAATTCTTTACCAAGAATGATCTGCGTTTAGGCTACCACCAGATACATATTAAGGAGGATGATATTCCAAAAAATAACTTTCATACTCATGAAGGCCATTATGAGTTCTTGGTCATGCTCTTCATCCCGTGTAATGCACCCTCCACTTTACAAATCCTCACGAATCATGTCTTCCACCCTTTCCTTCGTCGGTTTGTACTAGTCTTCTTTGATGATATCCTCATTTATAGTAAAACTTGGCAATCCCATCTAGCCCATGTGGATCAAGTTTTACAATTACTGTCTCAACACAAACTCTTTCTCAAACAATCTAATGTGATTTTGGCGCTTCTGAAGTAGAATACCAAGGCCATATTGTTGGCAAGGAGGGTGTCCATGTGGATCCTAAGAAAATAGAAGCTATGAAGGATTGGACCCATCCTAAAAATATTAAAAAATTGAGAGATTTCTTGGGTTTATTTGGATATTAGCACAAGTTTGTTCAAAATTATAGAAAATTGTAGTCCCACTTACTACTCTCCTTAAAAAAAATTCTTTCAGTTGGACTCTAGTCATTGATCAATCCTTCCAATATGTGAAAGAGGATATGTGGATGACTCTTGTTCTAGCATTTTCCAACTTCACAAAGTCTTATATCTTGGAATGTGATGCTTCTGGGAAAGACATTGGGGCTATTCTCATGCAAGATGGCAGATATTTGGTCTTCACTAGCAAACAAATTTATGACATAAACTTGGGAAAATCCACCTATGAAAAGGAAATGTTGGCTATTCTGCGTGCGGTGGATATTTGGCATCCTTACTTTCTTGGGAAATGCTTCCAAATTAAAACTGATCATCATAGCCATAAATATTTTTTTAGAACAAAGAGTTTCTTCCCATGAGAAACATAAGTGGTTGACCAAAATGTGCAGCTATGATTATGAGATCATTTACAAGAAGGGAAAATAAAATGTGGTTTCTAATGCTCTTTCAAGGAAATATGAAGAAAACATGTCCCTCTTTTCACTCTCCTTCATTTTAGTAGATTGGTTAAAGGCAGCTCATCGGGAATGGTTCCAAGATCCCAAAATTTCTCTCCTTATACAACAATTGCAACAAGATCCTCATGCATCTCTAGGATACTCTTGGCACAATGAGGAGCTTCGTTATAAAGGCCGCCTATATTTGAGAAAATGGTCTCACTTTAAATCCACTATGCTCTCTGAATTTCATTCTTCACCAACAACTGGGCATTCGATTTTTCACAAAACATATGAATGGATCAAATGATATTTTTTCTTGGAAGGCATGAAACATGACATACACACTTTTGTGGTTGAATGTGATACTTTCCGATGCAATAAGGGATAAATAGTCAAAACTCTAGTCACACTCCAACCTCTCCCTATTCCACCTACTATATGGGATGATATTTCTATGGAATTCATTTTCAGATTACCCAAATCTGGAAATAAATCATTCATCATGGTTTAGTAGATCTCGTTTCCAAATACTCTCATTTATGTGCCCTCCAACACCCATTCACAACATCCACCATGGCTCAAGTTTTCATGGACAATATCTTCAAACTCCATAGAATTCCCCACTCTATTTTCTTTGACTATGATACCAATTTCACATGAAACTTTTGGCCAAAATTGTTTAGGATCCAAGGCACCCAATTGCATCTCAGCATGCCCTGTCATCCCCAGAATGATGGTCAAACCAAAGATGTCAATAATTTCTTGGAAACAGATTTGCGACGTTTTGCGTTCGATCAAAAATATCAGTGGGTTCAGTGGTTACCACTCGATAAATGGTGGTACAACACATCTTACCATGGTGCCACACTCATGACTCCCTTTGAGAAAATCTATGGTCAAAATCCACCTTCTGTATTACCCTACCTTATCGATGTCTCCAAGGTATAGGATGTTGACAAAACCCTTACATTCCAAGCTTCCATTATACATACCCTCAAAGATAATTTGGACATGGCTCATAATCACATGAAGCAACAAGATAATCAAGGTAATTTAGAATGCTAGTTTTCTAAAAGGGATCAGGTGTTTGTTCATCTGTAACCTTATAAGAAAACATTCATTGAAATAGAGAACTGCCAAAACATCCCTCCAAGGTTTTATGGTCCTTATATAATCCTCAAGCATATGGGGTCCATGGATTAAAATTTATCTCTCCCTACTCACTCTAAGATCCATCCAGTTTTTCATGTTTCATCCTTAAAGAAAGTGATTGGAACCAAGTGCTAGACTCAAACTAGTCTCCATGAATTAAATGAATAAGGATCCATTTGGTTGCAGCCCTAAGTAGTCTTGGACCAACATGAGAATCATCTTTGATAGTGCACAATCAAGGAATTTTTAGTATAGTGGAAGGATACAAAACCCAAGGATTCCACATGGGATCTGACTCCCATTATGTAACAATTCCCACATCTTAAGCCTTGAGGACAAGTTTTTTTTTTCAAGGGGGAGGGCATGTTAGGTTCCTAACCTCCCTAACCCTCAAGTAGATAAAATAATATGTTTCAATGTGTAATAAAGGTCGACATTATTAAATAAGGCCTATGTAATAATGTAAGAATACTTACTAGAAGATTTCGCCTCTAAAAGGTTCTTCCTCTAGAATGTTCTCTAGAAGAAAAAAATAGTATAAATATGGGAAGAAAGAATGGAAAAGGTTTGACTTGTGAATTATTTTTGTAATTGCGATTTTCTATTTTGGAGGTTTCCCCCTTGAAGAGGCAATTGAATTTTTCTCTCGATATAATAAAGGTATCATTTCTGGATTAGTTGTGTCTTTGTGCTTACTGTTTTGTTATTTCTGCTAAAAATTGTGAAAAAAATCATATTTCTTCTCTGCACACTTCCTTATGGTACCTTACAAAGTGGGGATTTGAAATTGGATGGGGAGGGTAACAAATTTTCCTCACAACCACTCGAACTACACCCAATTGACTCTCTCTCTCTCTCTTGTTATCTCTGCTAACAGTTGTGAACAAAATCATATTTCTTCTTTGCACACTTCCTTCTAGTACCTTACAAAGTGGGATTTGAACTTGGGTTGGGAGGGTAACAACTTTTCCTCACAACCACTCGAACTACACCTAATTGAATCTCTCTCTCTCTCTCTCTCTCTCTCTCTATNTCTTTTTTGTTATTTTTGCTAACAATTGTGAACAAAATCATATTTCTTCTCTATACACTTCCTTCTGGTACCTTACAAAGTGGAATTTGAACTTGGGTGTGGAGGGTAACAAATTTTCCTCACAACCACTTGAACTACACCCAATTGAATCTCTCTCTCTCTCTCTCTCTCTCTATTTTCCAAGAAAAATAACTCCATATTTGCGATGTCAAGAAGGGGAAACAATATGTATTGGTACATGCTAAATAAATATTTAAAAAAATAGATAAATTCCAATAGACTATTATTGCATCTGGGACAAATTTTACCAATGTTATCCTACCTCCTCTTGAAAGCCACCTCTAACACCAATTTGAGTTTTTGTTTTCAAATTTTTTACCAACCATGAAACATGTAGTCATTAGGTTTTGGTCTAAGATCTAGATAATTAAATTCTCCATAAAATTGGCATACAATGAATGGGATCATTTGAAGGATTATTCTTTCTAGTTCTACTATAACCTCATTGAAAAAAACAATTTTTTCTAAGAATTTATTTCCATTCTTCTTGCACAACAATATAAAGTTGATATATCCTTAAATTTTCCTACCTCTATCATAGATCCTGCAAAGAAAGGTATCATCTACAAATAGATAATTTGACATAGAGCATGATCTCCCTATTTTGATACCCATTAAGCCTCCTTCCTCTTACCATATTATACTTCCCTACTAAACCCTCATTAACGAAAACAAAGACACAATGTGACATAGGACATCCTTGTATTAACCCCCTCAAAGGGACAAGAAATATAGAATCTAATCTGCTAATCATTAAAGAAAAGGAAATTGAGGATAAGCACCCCATTTTCTAGTTTACCATCTGAATGTTCATGCCAATACGGATTATCATTGATTTTAAATAAATCCAACTTAACGTGTTATGTGCCTTTGACATATCTAGTTTAAAAACCATTCTTGACATATTTTACCTTTTATTAGTCCCTGCTGAAGGCCAAGGCAGGGACTATAACAACCGCTTGTCGTTGACTGGGTATTACCAAGTCCATTTCGTCGCATTAATAGGTGTGTTTTGGAGTTAGGATTTGTCAAACTACCTAGACCCTTATATTAATTGCCATAAATTTACCCTGATATCCATAGTTTCCTTAAATTTTATTTTTAATTGCATTTTTTATGAAAATAAATTATTTTTTCTATTTATTAAATTTTGTAAATCTAATTTCTGATTCGTTCTCAGCTTTTTGATTTGACTTAATTACCCTGGTGTATGGGATTTGTTTTTTTGAATTTTCGGAATTAAAAATTGATTTAAAATAAAATAAAATTTGATTGGCGGTTTTGGCTAGCAAGCACTCAGACTGACTGGTGACACAAGACAGACTACAATAGTCTCACCATGTTGCATTTGGAAATCTCATCAGTGGATTATGTATCGTGGTGATCTGCATGCACACTGAAGCCTATTTAGTAAACTATACCTGGCCTAGAAACCAGTTCGTAGTTCTTACTATGGGATACCTTCAAAGATCTGAAAAGGTATGAATAAATCCATCCCTCCTGGATTGATTCATTTATACTGGTGTAGGAGAAAGGGTATCGGGTGACATATCATATCCATATCCATTCCGGGGTCATCCTAGACCTGTAACTTCTCCTGCAACATCGATGCACTATTGGTCCTGGTTTAAAGAGGAACTCATCTAACAATGTCGAGGACACTAGCTGACTCTATTGAGGTTGATGGTCCTTGTTGCTGACCAAGAAGGCCCCCCCATTGCTAGCGTAAATTTCGAATGTGACCAGTGTTCCAATTAACTCCTCTCAATACCATGTCTAGCTCCTGGTTGTGGCGAAGCTCTTGGGTTTGGATTTGCTGGTGGAGAGCTATAGTCTGCTCTCAGAGTTCCCAAACTTTTGTTTGCAAGTCTGAATATGCCGTTCTGATCTTGCCCTTGTCTCCCTCCTATATTGATTCGTTTATACTGGTGCAGGAGAAAGGGTATCGGGTGACATATCATCTCCATATCCATTCTGGGGTCATCCTAGACCTGTAACTGCTCCTGCAACATCGTCGCACTGTTGGTCCTAGTTTAAAGAGGAACTCATCTAAAAATGTTGAGGACACCAACTGACTCTATTGAGGTTGATGGTCCTTGTTGCTGACCAGGAAGCCCCCCCCATTGTTGGCATAAATTTCAAATGTGACCAGTGTTTCGATTAACTCCTCTCAATACCATGGCTAGCTCCTGGTTGTGGCGAAGCTCTTGGGTTTGGATTTTATGGTGGAGAGCTACAGTCTTCTCTCAGAGTTCCCTAACTTCTGTTTTCAGGTCTAAATATTTCATTCCGATCTTGCCCTTGTCTCCCAGAGTGAACCTTGCAAACTGCAAACATGGCCTTCCAAAGTGTCGAGGATACAGGAGTGACAAGAGTAATTATCCCGACTTCTTCGGCACATGTTTACAAGAATGAAAATACCTTCAGAGCTCTGCAGTTGTATTCCAACTTCTAATCTGCGTGGAGGCTGCATGACCAGCCAAGTGTCAATGCCATGAGCTCACGGGGTCCCAGAGATTAATATTGTGTCAACGAAATCAAGGGGCTGAGCTGGAGAGAAATCGCTGATTCAAGTGGACCAGTTCAGAATCCAGTGCCTGCAATTTCACCATGATGGGTAAAGGAGAAAACAACAGATACAAAGGCATAGGAAGTTGGCTGAGTGGAAGTAGCAGGGACAAGCACAGACAACAGTTGGTAAGATATTAACATTATGGGGTCAAGTTACTCATATTTACAACAACACATTCTAACTAATATTGAAATTCAAAATCATTGTCATTCTAATTAGTAAAAATGCATTGATAAAATTGTATTAGGAAATAGCTGTGTTCGAAGTTTCAATCCCTCTGTGTTCCAATGAAGGGTATCTCACATCATCCAGATGAACTGGTTCTGCAATGCTTAGTCATAATTCCGTATGAATCATACAAGAACGTCAGATCCGTGTTCAAGAATTGGGAGGCTATGCTCAACAATCCCAACTTCTATGCTGAGAGAAATATCTGTGAGAACAACAAGCACTTCATATGTTTGATTCAAAGTAAAAAATATCGTGACGTTAATGGAGAATATGTACGTTTCGTCATTGGCATAACTGAAGAGCTCCCGGGATTCTGGTGGAAATGTTCTCCTCATTCCAAAATGAGCAGCCTCACCCTCCACGTTACAGAACATGTTTCATGCACCCTCCACGTTTCATGCATATTGTTGTTCAAAAATTATAGAGGCACCTTGCTATGATTTATGGAATTTTGTTAACCTTTTTTAAAGGTTCTTGCTTTTGCTAACTAACACCTTATGTTTCATCTTTTCTAGTTTTAATATTTTTGCATTAAAAGTTTTGTGATGTGTAAAAATTGATAGTGGTTTTTCCTATGACACAATTCTTCATTTTAAAAAATATGGATGGGAGTCACTGCTCTCTTTAGCAAATCTAGAGCTCTCAGAATTGCAATTTATACTTATAATAATTTCCAGTTTCGTTGACTTTCTATTAATGAATTTCAGGTTTTTCATGATAATTAATATAATTATGATTCATGCTAATATAATATATTAAACTCTACTATACTAATTATAATAAATTATAATAATTATAATAAACTTCCCATGGAGTAGTGTAATCTATGTGTTCTATTCTATGATTTGATTTAGTCATTATAATTTTGAAATTAAGCTTCCCACGGAACACATAACAGTTTGATTTAATCATTAGAATTTTGAAATTAAGCTTCCCACGGAACAGTTTGATTTAGTCATTAGAATTTTGAAATTAAGCTTCCCACGGAATAGTTTATCGTTCAATCATGTTGTCTCAAATTTTGGGTGGACTTGCAGACTCATAAGATTTCCACCTCATAAGGTTGGATGCATGTTCTCGCATTATTAATTTAGGTTTCTTTAAGGCAGGGACTAGCCACTACGTGGCTATCTCCCTTGTTGTATGAAACCCTTTTGTCATCACTCACACTATATCATTAATTTTCCTATTATACAAAAATCCAAATCACTCTTGTGAAATCTCGTTTGAGATCTTCAATCTATTGGTTATTGTTTTTAAAATTCTTTGTAAATTATGTTTCATAATGAGATTGGCTTGTAATCCTCAAATACCTTTGACTTTTTCTTCTTACAAATAAGATATATAATGTTAAATTTATGGCTCCAAGGAATTTCCCTAAAGTCCTTGATTCCTCCACTACCCTCAATAGTTCCTCCTAAGACATCTCATGGAAGCCCAAATAAAATTGATCCATAGTCCATACATTTGGATATATACTTTTTGATCTTGAAAAGACTCTACCACAACATTTAGTTCCTCTTTTGAGACCTTAGTGATGATTTCATTGTTTTTATCTTGGTCCATGAAAATAGGAAAACATGGGGTAACCTTGATAATTTATGTTATGTTGACCCTTGAAGGATCTAATTTTTTATTGGAAATGGCTAATCCCCAGCACTGCAATCTCCTAGAACCTACCATCCTCTTTCTCCATCTAACACATAGTACTAATATTATTTCTCTATTCAGCGTAGTTCTTGAAAAACTTAGAATTTCATCACCCTCTACCAACCAGATTGATCGACTCTTCATTATCCACTTTGCTTCTTTCCACTCCAAAATATTCCTCTTTTTCTCCTCTAAAACTTGTAACTACATCTTTCATTCATCTAAAAATATGCATCCTATATTTATGCTACGTAAATATTCTACTTGAGACTCCAAATCTAAAATCTCTTTCTAGGAGTTGTTAAACTTTGTTTTTCCCAATCTCATATCACCCTTTTCATTGATTTTAGGTTTTAACCAAATTGAAACATTGTTGAGTTTCCAATTGAACGATCATACCTTCTTCAAATTTGACTTACCATTCTCTTGAAATATTCATCCTCCATCCACTTCGGGTGAAACTTTAAAGGAAATGATCCACTTGTCTTGATATTGTATGGATATGTGGTTATCTTTATAGGATGTCCTAAACAAATCATGATGCAGTGTCCATTGATTTTGTCCTGTGATATTGACTTGGAGGATGATGGAGTTTGGAAAGTTGTTTTTTTTTCAAGGTTATGTTCCTTCATATTCACAAGTGGTCATTATTATTTGTATTGAGATGCTATGATAGCACGAGTGATAGGTTCTTTACAAATGATGATGATTGATTATGGGACTGCAAAAGGTACATATTTGTAGGTAGTAGGTTTGGTGGAGTTTTAGAGGGAGTCAACAGGTGTTGGTGTAAACACTTTCCTTGTGAAGAGAGAGTATTATATTTTGGGGTTACTCCAAGATTATTTACATCATGTTTGGGGTGCTTCATGAGATTTGGGGTACATGGTGTATGTTTATCCCCTAGATGGTCTAAGATGGATTTGCACATGGGAGATGGTCAATGATGGATTTGGAAAGTAGAGACAAATTGCTTAGATATTTACTGATCTTAGTTAGGCATTGGATTGGTATTTTCCCTAGGGAATTGGAGTTATATTTGATGGGTATGTGTTATATTCTTTGCACGAGTAAAAACATTTATGCCTCGGGAAACATGTCACATATTTAGGTGGTTTTTCAGCACATGGTTTCTTTGCCAATGGTTTTCTATTTCCGGTTAAGGAATTAAGGTTGTTGACTAATCCAGGTTATTGGGTTAGGGTTTTGGATGCCTCTGGATCCTATATGTATATTGTATTGTAAACAATGTATCACTATGAGTGAATATAAAATATGTTGGTTTTTCCGGTTTGGGTTTCCAGGGGAAAAATCTTCGTGCAATGTTTATATTTTCCATTGTATCTTTTCTGTTCTTACACTGAAGACCTGTTTGCAGTAAATATTGTACAAGGTTAAGATATACAATATTAATATCTTGGTTGACATCCTTAATGATGGCCACATGGAGAGGTTCACTTACCCAAAGAACACCCTACTTGGGAGGAGGAGTGTTGTGCATCCTGGAGGGGGGGGATATTCCCTAGATAACATGGGGTATCTTGGATTCCTATTTGGAGGCTATGAGTTGGATTGGGGATGATTGAGCTTTGATAGTATTCTTGAAGGGGTTGTTCACCCAGTGGAGTACATGGCTTAGGAGGATTGATGGAGTCTTTGGAGGCTTTTGATGGAGGGGTGTGGAAACACCTTATATAGATACGCCATATTGTAGCTATTATTGAGTATGCCATCACTTTAGAGTGGAGTGCTTCACTTGTGTAGGCCTATATGATATTAGTGTAGGTTTTTTGTAAGGGCTTGGTTCCACATTGTATTATTTCCCTCCATTAGCTTTCATATAAATAGAGGAAGGAGAGAATCCTTCTCATTCATCATTTATGTACTCTTCTATTTATACTTGTGTTCTTGGAGTGATCCACTAGGGTTCATGAGGAAAACCTAGGAGAAACTATGGAAGGGAAAGAAAACGTCTTTGTTTTGAGTTTTCTCTTGTGAATAGGGATTACTCTTGTAGAGGAGATGTTAGATATGATCATATTGATACATCATTCACTCATTCTTATATTCACTCTTATGTAGAGATGTGACCTTGGAAGTCTAGGGTAGAGTTTATCCCTTGGAGGTTTGAGATTAGGGTTTTGTGATAAATCCCTAGGGTATATTTGGTGGACAAGAAGAAGATAATACGATGTCTTTCCTTCAAAGACTTGTTGGAGTGATTCTTGCATGTTGTAGCTCCTTGGTTGAGTTAGATTTTTCATTGTTTTCCCTAGCTAGTGTTTTGAAGAGATAGTGGTTTGTACTAGCCTTAAGAGAAGGCTATTGTATGTACATAAACTTCATCTCAAGCATATTGATGAAGTTTTCAACTATCCAAAACTTGTGCAATTTCTATATTTGTTTTTTAGACATATATGCTATTCATGTATTTTTATTTGCAGCTATATATGTCTTGATTCTTTGACATAAGTAAACAAAATATTTATTGAGTGATTTGACATCATCATTGAAGTTTCCAAGGGATATTTTGTTGCTACTATATCTATTGTTTTACTACTATTACAACTACTGTAAAACTAATTTTAAGATCTAGTTTGTGTATCTTGGAGCATATTGCCATTAATTTGGTAACCTCCTTATATGCTTTATATCCTACCTTCTAATATTGATCAAGAGCATACAAAATTGTTTTTCTTTCTGTCTTTGATGGTCGATACAACTCAGGTGGTGCATCGGGATTTTCAGCTATCCATCTCTTGATGTCGTCGATGCCTTCACGGATAGTGTTGTACTGTGTCAGCTTTATCTGTATCTGGTTATTTTTCTCAATGATTATCATGAATTATTGAAAGAGTTGCATGTGAGCATACATGCCTATGATGGCTCCTTATAGTTCAATTTTGACCTTTGCAACACTAACTCCGAAACTTTGAAGGCTTCTTTCATCAATCCTAACTCGTTGATGCCTTTCTTCCCGCTCCTTGATCTTTTCTTCTTTCTCCTCATTCTGATGGCACAATATCCGAATGTTGTCTACATTGGTGCACATAAATGAGGAGCCAACCATAGATATTTATATGGGATTTTCCCTTACATCTCCCATCACGGGAACATGTGTGACAACCGAGATAGGAATCCCTTCCATTACTGGCACTTTCTTCACATGTTCTTGCATGATTCTACCTGTCTTTCTATTGTAGGTGAATATTATTAGGTCAAGCACTTTTCTCATTTGGAATGTTTCTTAGAGTGTAATTCCTAGTTCGCTTCCCGATGGATCTGTTCCTATGCCTACGGTTGACATTTCCAGGATATCTGTTTCCATTGGGTGGGTGTCACCCCCTCTGTCTTCTGCGTATCTTTGTTGTCTTTCTACCTTAGCTGCTTTGTCGAATGCCTCTTTGGATGAATTTTATGTTTGTTTTGTGGCTACTCTCGTTTCTACTTCCCTTGTTTCTTGCTCCTTTTGTTTGATTTCTTGTTCTATTGCAACTTTTTCCTCTGCCTCGACTTTGTCTTTGGCCTTATCTGCATCAATATTTCTCTTCTTTTTTCTTGCGCCATTCTTCTTTTTCAGGAATTTCTCCTTATCCCTCCTCTTTTTATCAACCGATACTTCCTCTACCTATTCTACTGAACCTGAGTGTATCGAGGTGGAAGTGCAGGGAGATTTCTCAACCTTCTCTTCCTATGCATTCTTCTTGGATTCTTCCCTAGCCTTTTCTTCATCTATGATCCTCTCTCTTGGTTGGCCATGCTTGTTGAAGATGACTTCATCATAAGTTTGGGCATTTTGGTGCACTTCTTCTTCATCCCATATGTTAGTGGTACATTCCCAGGGTAGACAAACTTTATTAAAGTGGTCTCTCACAACATCTCTAGGGTCATGTACTCTGTATCGTTATTCTCCAAAGTGATAGGATAACAAGGTATTTACCTCTACTTGGGCTTGTTTTATTTTCTCTAAGAAGTAATAACCAAAAAATAGTGGTATCGGAGACCAAATTTCCTTCTTCAACCGATATAACATCCCCCCAACTCCTTGTATAATGGTCTAGTATGTGACTTCCTGGAGTACGCGATTATCTGGAATGAATTGAGGAAGAAAATGAGGTGTTTTCATTGCACCATACATCCTTATATACATGTCGTGCTCCATGAGATGCTAGTCCCCAATTCTCCTTATGACTGCTATAGATTTATTGATCATGCAAGGGGGGTGGGGGGGGGTGCAAAAAATGAATTCATACAAAGGGGCCATAAAGTGCTTGCATATCCTCTGGTATTATGTGCAATATTTGTGCTCCCAGATCACTTTATAGTACGCATGAATTGTCAGGTTGGATGGTTTCCAAATCCACCCCATCCTAGGGTATTTATGGGTTGTGCACATGATGTATAGGAGGTAAGAAGACACGTGGAATATTGGAAACGTTTCAGGGTGGGTTCCTTTTATCGCAGAGATATCCATAGTGATATTTTCAGATAGTATTTCATCCCAATTGAATGATATCCCTTCATTGCGCATTAGTATATAAACGACATATACGATAAGGATAATCATGATGTGTCAGGTTCCCCATATAATCTACACAACATGGCTACCAAGTATTGATAGGGTCTTCTCAGGGAACTTGTGGGATATCTTCTTTTTCTCTTGTATTTGAATTGTTTATCAGTATTGTACCTCTTGGGAAATAGATCCTTTGGTGTGTACTCAAACTCACTAAGGAGTTGGTTATCCAACTTCTTGTTTCCATTATCAATGTGATAACACCTGGCCAAGTATTCAGGTCTAAATGAAGTTATGGGGTCCTTCATGGCATTGTAGACGTATTTGTCGTTTACATCGATATTATTCAAAATCCATGTGATGGTATCTGCACATGGGAAAAACTCTGGGTGTGCTGCTAATCTGAAAAATGCCCGACTTCCTGATATTTTTGAATACTTGGAGTTCATTTGGTTCTTTAGCTTCGACGAAGAAATTAGATATTTTGAAAATATGGTATACTTCTTCCCATTTCAAGGTTTCTCCATCCTTCTCCAGGAGTCCTAATGTATCATCATATGTGGCTCCGATAATTTATGGCTCACCTTCTACTTGTTGGCCACTACCGGAGGCCTCAACCCCATATACCTTGTTGTTTTATTTCGAGACAACGTACTTGAACCTATAAGGAGAGATTAACTCGGTGCATATATTAAAATGTAACATAAAATTGAATGGAGCTTAAGAATTTGTACGACTAGAGAAATCATTGGGGCTGTCACTTGGCATAGAGTCATCATTTTAGGATGTTAAGGTGATGGCAGGAATGCTTGACCAGCTTGGTGAAAATTTGAGGAAGAAAGGGTGAAAAGTGTGCTTAAAAGGAAAAATTGAAGGTTTAAAGATTAACTCCTCCGATGCAAATCGAAGGAGTTCATGCTAAGGCTTCCGATGAACATTAAAATTTGATTGAAATGGATCCAATCGACATAATTGAGGACAACTCCTCCGATGTGAATCAGAGGAGTTAAATATAATTGCTTCGATAAAACATCGGAGGATTTATGTTTTGAGCTTCCGAAGTATAGAGAGAATTGGAAGAGTTACTTAGAACTCCTCCGATCATATCAGAGGAGTTAATGAGAACTCCTTCGATATGACCAAAGGAGTTCTTACTAAGTTTCTCGATTAAGAGGAAAACATTTGGGAGAGTTACTTAGAACTCCTCTGATCATATTAGAGGAGTTAAGGGGAACTCCTTCGATATTATTGGAGTATTTTCTATGAAGCAATTCGATGAGACTTGAGGGGAGAACAAAATCCATGGTTGCGAACTTATCATACGATTTTGCATCGGTAATGTTTCAAAGGAAGAACTTAGATCATGGGTGTTGGTATGCACTTGTGATCCACTAGGACCAATAGATGAAGGGGAGTACCTGGAAGGTCTTGGTACAAGCTAGATTTGAAGGGGGGAAAAAAAACCCTAGACATAGTTAAGGTTGAGACTTTAATAACATATACATGACTTGGGTTGCAGAGGAGTGTGGGATGAGGGTGGAAAGATGACATGAGGTATTCCAAAATGAATAAAAAAAATGGGGAACCTAACCCTAGCAAGAGGGAAAAAATACGTTGAAACATACTTGGAACCCTAGTGCCACGTGGAGGATCTCAATAGGTTGAGAGTGTAGATGGGATGACTCAACACGTCCTTGGTCTAAAGAGATTTCTATTCACTTCGAATTCTTATCGGGATAATAAAATTTAGGGTTGCTTGGTAAATATAGGAATCAACGAGTTTAGCATTAAATGATGAGTTGGTAGGGTAATTATGGTTGGAGGAATTGGGATGAATTTCTCTAATGAAAATCAAAGAACTTAGTGGGAAGTCCTCTGATGTTCGTCAGAGAACTTGCCTCAAAGTCCTCCGAACATATAGAAAGACTTGGAAGAAACTCCTCTGATGGGAATTAGAGTATTAATGGAAATTGTGCGATAGGAAACATTATCAGAGGTGAAGAGGGGAACTCTTCTGATGTACATCAGAGGAGTTAGAGGGAAATCCTTCGATGTACATCAAAGGATTTAGATAGAACTCCTTCGATGTACATCAAAGGAGTTAGAGGGAACTCCTTCGATGTACATCAGAGGAGTTAAAACTAACTTTGTCGAGTTTTCAAGACTTGTTCAAAAATGATTTTCTCAAGTAATTCCTTTTTATAGTTTTTTCTTAAGGTAAGTAGGAATTCTCAAAAAGGATTGAGGTAAAGAGAGAGGCTGATGGAATATTATTTCAAAACATACAAAAGAAGGGGCTCCATTTTCTCGAAAAATAAATTGCAATGGAATGAAGGAAAATGGAGGGTTGTAGTGCTTATCACAAAAAATGGAGTCACATTGGGGGAATCCGTGAATCTCTGTAAGATGATATCCACATATATTTTGGGGAAGGGTGCAATCATCATGCAAAATATAAAGAGAGAAACAATATATCCCATAGATTGGATTCCAAGAGAAATTAGAGGATACAAAGAAGGGAGATCCCTTTCCTTTGAACAAATTGATTTCAAATTATTTCTTATTCATATGATAAATGACTAAATAAAAATGTGTAGGGAGTATAAATTAAACGAGATGTCAAGAATGCTAAGAATACAAGTTATCGTGCATTTCTCTAGTGTTTCTCTGCTGCCAACAAGCGTCCACAACCTTGATGGAGTCAGAACGGTGTCACAAGCCTTGCTCCGCTTCCAGCGAGCATCCATATCCCCAACGTAGATGCTTGCATGTCCCATGTGATGTGGAAAGTATTTCCTTGAGCCTTTACCTTTTATAAAATTTGATTCTCTTTTGTTTAGAGAGAGGTGGATTGGGGGTTTCTAGTTATACTTTAAAGGCACTAGGGATGATGACACCTGTGATAGTGAGATTTACTGACTTGATTATAGATGAGCGAACTTCTTGAGTTATGATTTTCGTAATACTGTGAACATCTCTTCCAGATCATTTTCGTTTAGTTCACATAATGTAACCATTTGTTCTTAAGGTTCTTGGTTCCCTGTATCGTTGCACTGTTCTTGTGTATTGATGAAGTATGTTCCTTTGCTAGATCTGACTTGAGACGGTGCATCACGATGCTTACATGGTTGGGAAAAATGTGGATTGAACACTGTTAAAACCTAGTTCTGCACCTCTCCTCTCTTTCCCTCCATTATCCCATCCATCTATCAACCTGATTTTTGTTTAGTTTATTTTCAATGGTATAATGAGTTAGTTTGATTTGTTCTCACCCTTATTTTGACTTTGCATCGTTTTCTTGGTTTCTTAGAAGGTTAATGCATGTTCTGGTTTGATTTAATAACACACATCATCATGAATTTATCACTAGTGGGTTGATAACAGGTTGACCGAGCCTTTTGATGCAAAAAAGCATAGATTGCAAGAATAGGCATGCTCTTGCAAACAATAGAAAAGTGCATTGTTTTGTTTGTTTTAACGTTCAGAAATGTTTAAAAATTTAAATAAGGATGTGTTGGTTCCCCGCATGCATGTGCATGTTCCCGAGCACTCAAGTTCATGAGGTTTACCACCAGTCGACCATCATTGCAGGGTTCATGCAAAAGTTAGGCAGGATTGCGACTTCAATTATTATCATCGCGGGATCGTGGGTAATTATCCCTACAATTGGTAAAGTAAATCAAATTAACAAACACATTCAACCCAACAAACTAGAAATAATAAATATGCACCCAAAAAGGGGGGTACCCGATCTAAAAGGGCCAAATCAAATATCCCAACAAAGGAAGAAACCCCTCGAAAAGATCATCTACAACAAAGCAAAGAGAAAAGGAGGGAAACAAGGTTTGTAGAAGACAACAAGAAGAAAAATTCACCCCACCAAGTCCATTGTTACCCAAGCACTCTGAAGGTGAGCTTGTGACCTGCACCATGTAGGAGGATAAAATCCCCAAGACAAAAACAAGGGGACAAAGGAAAACTAAACAACACAGTCCCAAAATTTTTAGTGCTGAATTTGTCCATATGGAAACCTTGATTAAGGATTCTCTTGAAACCAATTATAAAGGGAAAAAGAGGAAAGAAATCCCAGTCCTTGGGATTCCCAACAAACCCAATAGAAAAACCAGAGCCACCAATCAACTAATATTGAAACCCAAGGCACTATTTAAACCATCCATGAAAGACCAAAAAGTTATAGAAATTGAAAATGTTAGAATGAAGCAAGAAATCCATGAGCTACAACAAAAATATAGATATATTCAAGTGAAACATTCAAATCTACAAAGGAAGTATCAAAAGCTGCAAAAGAAAAATCAAAAGGCACAGCCCAAATTTTCTGGAAAAAAAACTTTGTTTTTTTCGCTTTTTTAGTCATTGGATTTCAACGTGCCTTATGAATAGCTAGAGGTGAATTTGCGAAAATTGAAAGAATTTTTTGTTGAGAAAAAGACCATTAACAAAAAACTCTCTCATATTTTACACATGTATCACGGTTTTGGATAATTGAAGAGACCTTTGAGGCCCTTTTCCCATAAATTCCCCAAATGCTCTGTTTTTCCCTGTTTTAGTCATTGGATTTCACCACGTCTTCTGAACAGATGGAGGTGAATTTGTGAAAAATGAAATATTTTTTTGTTGAAAACAAGCCCATTCACAAAACTCTCTCTCCTATTTTACACATATATCACAGTTTGGGAGAATCGAAGAGACCTTTGAGGTCATTTTTCCAGAAATTTTCCAAATGCTCTGTTTTTTTCGATTTTTGTCATTGTGTTTGGGCGCTCCTCCTAAAAAAATGGAAATGAATTTTTGAAAACTGAAAGAGGATTTTGTTAGGAATGAGCTCATGTATAAAAAAATCTTTCATGTTTTACACAGGTATCACGGTTTGGTAGAATATAATAGGTCTTTGAGGTCATTTTTCCTATAAATTCGCTAAATTATGGGTGAGTTTTGTGTAGTGTTAAAAGTTGGTCTCCAGTTCTTGGTGTACGTGGGAATCCATGAGAATTTGACAGCCAAAAACAACTTATGAAGACTTATTACTATGATCCTATTCTACTTCAGCTATCAAAAAATCATCTCTAGTTGCACTAATATGATTTTGTTTAGTTCTAGTTAGAGGTATTGTTGCCACTTGTAATAAGTTGTTGCCTTTTGATAAAAGCAATGTTTTTTGAGGTCGAATTAAGGAGAAGTTATGAACTGACACTTCCACTCAGTTCAAAAAAATATTTACAAACTGTTTATTAAGCAGTAATAGTGAATTTGTACCTATAGGGTATGATTGTGGTATAAAGCTGAACTTGAGAGTTTAGATCCTAGTGAGGTAGTCAAACCCTCTTGGAAAAATATAAATAGATGGATTTTTAAATGTAAAAGGGTTTAGTTTTTAGTGAAAGATTCAAGCATCATAATTCGGATGGACCTGAAACTTATGATTGTAAAGCTCCCTACCTCGTGAATATATATCTTGATGGCAGTTTGTGTTCTCTTTCTCAAGTCTTTATTTGTTCCTAATCTTATCTTGGATGCAAATTTGGAATGTGTGCAATGTGCATTTCCTTTTCCTTTCAGATACTGTTTTAATTAATCCTTTTACTATCATGCAACCTGTTAATCAACTATTTTTTTAGTAAAGAGATTAGTTATATTGCAACATATTGGATTATTTGTAACTAGATATGTGTTTTAGGTCTTGAAATATTATTTTAAGTCTAAAATATCACACAACAGGTAAATCATTGTATTTCTTATTGTGTTTCCTTTGTTTATATTTTCATATCCTTATTTGTTCATCAAAATTCATACCATTAGCTAAGGGGAACCTGCAGTTATATGGTTGGGCCAGTCCAACCAGTTTTCTATCCTTGAAAACCTACCCATTATCTTACCAACAAACCTAACTTATAAAAAACAAACCATTCCAAAACTTGAGGTGGACTAGATCTTCCCTTTAACAGTCAGGTGTAGACCTTAGGACTAACATCTTCTAGCGTCATTGCTGGGGAACAAAGTAATTAAGAAATATTTCCCTTGGACAACAACAATGATTAGATCTGGTTTTTGACGGTGAACAAAAGCCAAACAAACATAGTCACTGCAATATTTCACCTAGTGAATCCAAAATCAAAATACTCCACTGGAGGATGAGTCCAGCCGAAAAAAAAATGAAAAGGTGGAAGGAAAAGACCAGGTACCAAGCCATCAAGGTTTTCAAAGAGCTCATATTTTTTTCATTAGTTCATTCTTGTATTTTCCTTTACTTGTGAAAATAATTATCTTATGCTTTGTTTACTCAAATGATTATAAGCCTATAGTGGTAAATCCATCCTTGAGAAGAGAAGATCTGCCTTCTTGCATTATTGATCTGAATCCTATTCCTTCATTTGAACCCACTAGAAATAATGTTGGTCATATCCAAACTTCTCCAGATCATGACCAATCATGTAATCCTGTGAATAATAAATATGATTCACATCCTATTGAAATCTTTGTTCCACCTTGTTATCAACTTATTGAAATTTAGTCTAGGATCAAGAAGTATCACAAACCCATGAATTTTCCACTTATACTCCATGCCTATCCTCCTAATTTTGTTGATTACCTTCCTATGTTTAATGGAGAATACCATGTTGTAGCTGAGAAACACCTGGAAGCTTTTGAAAATTTCATTGATAATTTTCAAATTATGCATGAGGATGTAGTTATGAGGATATTCTACAAACATTTATTTGGAGATGCAACATTATGGTTTAGAAATATGGAAGCTTGTTCCATTGGTTCATGGATTGATTTTCATGCTGCATTTTTGAAATATTAGGGTGAAAAAAATTCTTTTGATCAGTACTTGATTAAATTGAATGCTTTAAAGAGGAAGGAGGACGAAGCTCTTACCACATTCAACACGAGGTTTCACAGTTTTTATTACAATATGCCTAAGGATATTTGTCCTTTCGAAACTGTTGCCATGTTGTATTATATAGAATCTCAACACCATGATCTTGTTTTTTATCTCGGAGAAAGGAGATCCTCATCACTAAGCCAGTTATTTGTTGATGCTAGAGATATTGAGGAGAATTGCCTCTGACAGACTTCGAGATCAAGAACAAGAGGAAGATATGAATGTCAGAGATCAGATTTGAGTTTATATTCTTTTGAGTATTATGATCCATCATTTTCAGATTTTAATTTTCCTTTTGATCTTAAAACTACTGAGTCATATTTTTCTACTATCCAAAGTTTAGGAAATTTATATTAGTGAGTTGATTCTCCATGTTCAGTATAACTTTTTTCTAGTTACGTACAAAAGGATGATTATGCTTTAAATTTTCTTGGAGATTTTCAAGAAGCTGATTTTGCAGAAGGTAATGATCAATTCGTGGAAGAAAAAGTTGCTATTCCAAAACACCTTGCTTCTCATATAAATGATCATAAATCTTTGTTTTCTTATGATGATAAAATTGATAAGGAGTGTCAACAGTTTCCAGGACATCTTACTGCTCCTAATTGTTATGATTTATTTAGTATTTATGAGATGTATTTAGTTGAGCATGAGGATAATAGTGTTGTTAAGGTTGTGGATTTAACACAGGAATAGTTTGACCAATAGTTTCATGAGGACATCAGATCCATTGTCCATGAAGAATCAGATCCCTCTTATGGTAGTTGTGGCTGAAAATTACAACCTGCTTTCGAGAAGCAAAGTTTTATATCAGCATGGATTAGACATAATAACAACAAATGAGTATATGGATTTTATAACGCAAAACTTGAAAGGGGCATTAAAACTTTTTATCAATAGCATATTTGATGTAGGAGCATCTCTCCATGTCAGCCAACCAGACATCCATCCACGTCGAGCGCGTGCATTCAAAGCTAAAGAGAGAGGCGCAGCCTCATTTGAATTTGAAATTGAATGTAATTAATGTCTAGGCTGGTGAGCCATAGAAGCCATGCCTTTGTGCAGGCGTTAGGTAGATCGTCCTTTCATGTGTGTAATGGCTGAGATCTAGATCCGATAGCGGACTAGACAGCCCATTCAATGCAATTGAATAGGGTAGGTAGATCTAAAGGGAAGCGCTCTAAGATCCCCCTCAGGTAAAAGAGATTTTCAGATCTCATTTTTGGTAGTTAGATAGGAGAGAAAAGGTAGAGAAGAGAAGAGCCAGAGAGAGCTCAGGAACACCATTGTAATCACAGGCATTTGCCATTTTAATATAATCAGAAGCAATTATTCCTGCATGTCATTCTGTGTTATGTGGATGTCTGTGTGTGTTCTTTTATATGCTGTGAATGTATGTGTGTTAGGCATTTGCAGGGAGTCTGTTTGATTTCAGGTGAAGGTCTTTGAGGCTTCACACCAGGAGGGTGTGATAGAATGCTGCGGGTTCTGAGAGCCGTGCACAGAGGATGCACTTCTGAACACTGCGGGTTCAGACAAAGACGTGTTGCGGCACAGAAACTGGGATCAACAACTCAGTAGAAGACCTCAAGGGTGCTGAATACCTTGGAGGCAAGGATGTGTATGAGAAACACAGTTGCAAACAGAATTATGCTGTGAATTCTGTAGAGCTCTGCCAAGTGGGCATTGAGCGTACGCACGGTTTGCGTTGGAGAAGAACTTTGCTATGAGTTCTTAAGAGAAACAGAATCATTGAGGGTTCGGTAGATCTCTGCCAGGTGGGCATTGAGCGGGTGCAAGGAGTGCACAGAAGAAAGAAGACAGAACTGTTGAACGTTCTGTGAAAGAGAAGAAACTCTGCCAGGAGGGAATCGAGTCAGTGTGCAGGTAGGCATAGAGAGAAAAGGACTCTTTGAGTTCTGGAACTTAGAGGAAGAATCCATTGAGGGATCTTCGCTGGGTTGCTGAACACCCAGAAAGACTCAGCAATTAGGTTGCTTGAGTAGAGACACTGCCAGGAGGCATTTATATTCTCCATCTGTGGGAGAAGGAAGATAAAATCCCTTAGGGGTCTGAGTGGTTGAAAAGTGCTAGGAGGGACAGTGCTTTCACGCATGAGGTCGTAACTGCAAGGAGTGCAGAGACTGAAGAACTCTTTGGAGGAGTTCATAGTACCCAAAGCTCAGGAGGGTCAACGTCTTCATACGCGGAGGCGAACTCAAAGTCGAGAGCTCGCAGGAGGAAAGAGCACAAAGGTTGAGGCCTTCGAGAATTTGGAAATTCTCCCAAGTCTGGGACTGAGCGCGTAGGAGGCTCAGGGGAACTCAACAACCGTCAGATCGGCGGAGGAGAGAGATTTGGACCGTTGATTTCTACATCCAGGAGGAGCTCAGGAGGAGCCTACAGAAGGAGGATATCGACAGTCGTCAGATCTCACTCAGAAATCTTGTAAGCCGTTGGATTGGGAAAAGGCGCGTAGAGTTTAGCCTCTAGAGGAGTGCACAAGAAGGACAGATCTGAACTGTCAGATCTGGAGCAGGTACCCGTCAGCCGTCGGATTGGACAAGAGCTGCACGAGGTTTACCATCGGGATATTGGCCATCGGGAAATCAAAGTTCCTGAGGTCGAAAGAACAAAGACATTGAAAGCCTTGAAATCCCGGAGGGATCGGGACCGTCCATCTGGAAGGACGCGTGGCAGCGATCAGCGTCATCGGGAAAAGTCCCGACAAGGAAGCCGTCCATCGGTGTTTGGTTCATCAGGATATCGGAGATCCTGGTGGCAAGTTGTTTGTGCACTTTGGAATCACGAAACGCGATACCCTGATGAGTAGGAACCAGCTGTCAGCACAACAGAGGAGGAGGACAGTGCCATTGTGAGGGGCCAGTTGTCATCCAGTCGGGATTCGAGGAGTCGGGAATCCCGTGGGTATATGCATTTAGGCATTGGAAACCCCGAAACCCCAATGGGGAAGGTAATATTCAGGTCACGGGGAAAGAGGTCATATGGGCCAGGAGCTAGCCAGGAGGGCTAACGCGTAGAGAGTGCGTCGGGATTCAAGGAATCACGAGTCCCGAGGCCGTTTGCATTTTGGCATCGGAAAGTCCGAAACCCCGATGGGGAGGCAAGGCTGCGGTCTTGTGAGATAAAGGTCATGTGGACCAAGATATTGGCCTAGAGGGCTAATGGGAAAAGGAGCCCATCGGGAATTTGAAGTCCAAAACCCCAAAAACCTGAGATTAAGTCAGGGAGAGGTCACGGTTAAGTGCAGAAGGACGTGTGGGAAAGAAGGACCTATGGAACGGGTTTTCAACCGAGATTCCAGCAGGGAATCAGAAGAGATACTTCGTCTCATGTAGTTGATTGAGAGATCCTGTGAGCGGGTGTCGGAGGAGGTTACATCGCGCCTGCGTCATTTTGGTATCAGAGCCTGAATCTTGCTTGTATATTTCAAGCAGAGGAGAGAAGGTCAAAGAAGACAGAGCGCTGGAGGACTCTGTGACGATTGTTTGCAGGAAGGCAGCAGTCAAAAAGACAGTCAGGAGGAATGTAGGATGAAGCTGGACACACTCAAGATGCGGGGTGACAGCAACAGATTTGCCAGGAAGGAAAACAGAGGCAGCAACATGGCTACTGAAGGCCGTAGGTATGCTAGGAGGAGAGAGCTATGGAGCCAAGAGGACATGGATGAAGAGCTCTCATATATAAAGAGAGAATTAGTGAGGCTCGAACTGAAGCTGTGGCAGGATAAGAAGATGGTTCAGGTATGTGAGCCAGAGACTGGGGAAAGTCTCAATGATTTGGAAAATGAATTGGGATCAACTGATGATCTCAAGCACTGCCAGGAGGGCAATAGAAGGTTTCCATATTTCCAGGTGGGCAAGGGAACAGAGTTGAGATCAGCTAAAGATCTCACGGACTGTCAAGAGGACAGCTAGGGAATTTCACATTGCCAGCTGGGCAATGGTATGAGGTCGCTGCGGGATCTCGAAGACTGCCAGGAGGGTAGTGGAAGCATCTCAGACTTCCAGGAGGGAAGAGATGGGAATTCGAGACCATATGAAGGTCTCATGGACTCGGAGGTGAGTTCAATTCAACAAGGAGTGCTGATGAAGATGGGATCGGTTGATCTCATAGTCTGCCAGGGAAGCAGCAGAAGCATCCCATATTGCCAGGTGGGCAGGGATGAGCAGGTGAGTTTTGATCAGCCTGAGGAGCTGACAGAACAGATGAGACTGTCTGAGAGTCTCATAAACTCAGAGATGAATTTAGATCAGCTGGAGCAGCTGATAGAAGAGGACAATCTGAGGAGCCTTATGATGATTGGGGGAATTGGAGTATTCCTACCATTTGCCCAGGAGGAGGCAGAAATTTGTGTTGCAGGTGCAGCAACAACAGAAGAACAGTCACAACTGACGATGACTGTCAGGGAAGAAAAAGAATTGGAGCAGGTGTTTGAGACTGCCCAAGCACAAGCAGAAGCGGATGAAGGGGAGAATGAGCATTCGGAGGAATGTCTCAACATATTCAGCCCAGAAGCTGTAGCGTTGAAGCTAATAGAAAAAGAAGCAGAAGGAGAAGAGCATTCTGAGGAATGGCTCGATATTTTTAGCCAGGAGACTTAAAGGACTGCAACATGGGAGGTTGCAGAAGCAGAGGAAGAAGGGGCAGACAACATTTGCTTTGATGATCTGTGGGAATAGATAGAATCCCTGGAAGAGAGGGTAAAAGTGCAGGGCATGCACATCCAACAGGTGAAGTTGGAAACTGATGAAGGAGGCCTGGGAGATCATAGTGATCTTCTCATGTGCCAAAAAAATTTGCAGCTGAGGAGACTGCACGAGCAGAACCAACTGTGGGAGCAGCTGGATGAAGTGATCAGGGAGATCAGAAGGCTGATGTTGGGGTCAGCAGAGACTGACAGTGAGGAGAGGCTGGGCAGAAAAGAAGCAGCAGAAGCAGCAACAACAATAGGATGGAGTAGAGGAACAACTCCAAAGGATGATTTGGGATCCAGGAGGATTCCAACCGCTTAGAGGGGAAGCACATGAGCAGGAGCTCATGATTTTGTAGCTGAGGAGTTTGATGCAGGAGCATCTCTCCACGTCAGCCAACCAGCCAGCCAGCCACGTCGAGCGCATGCATTCAAAGTTAAAGAGAGAGGCGCAACCTCATTTGAATTTGAAATTGAATGTAATTAATGTCTAGGATGGTGAGCCATAGAAGCCGTTCCTTTGTGCAGGCGTTAGGTAGATCGGCCTTTAATGTGTGTAATGGCTGAGATCTAGATCCAATAGCGGACTAGACAACCCATTCAATGCAATTGAATAGGGTAGGTAGATCTGGAGGGAAGCACTCTAAGAGCCCCCTCAGGTAAAAGAGATTTTCAGATCTCATTTTTGGTAGTTAGATAGGAGAGAAAAGGTAGAGAAGAGAAGAGCCAGAGAGAGCTCAGGAACACCATTGTAATCACAGGCATTTTCCATTTTAATATAATCAGAAGAAGTTTTTCCTGCATGTCATTCTATGTTATGTGGATGTCTGTGTGTGTTATTTTATATGCTGTGAATGTATGTGTGTTAGGCATTTGCAGGGAGTCTGTTTGATTTCAGGTGAAGGTCTTTGAGGCTTCACACCAGGAGGGTGTGACAGAACACTGTGGGTTCTGAGAGCCGTGCACAGAGGATGCACTTTTGAACACTATCGGTTTAGACAAAGACGTGCTGCGATACAGAAACTAGGATCAACAACTCAGTAGAAGGCCTCAAGGTTGCTGAATACCTTGGAGGCAAGGCTGTGTATGAGAAACACAGTTGCAGACATAATTCTGCTGTGAATTCTGTAGAGCTCTGCCAAGTGGGCATTGAGCGTACGCACGGTTTGCATTGGATAAGAACTTTGCTGTGAGTTCTTAAGAGAAACATAATCATTGAGGGTTCAATAGAGCTCTGCCAGGTGGGCATTGAGCGGGTGCAAGGAGTGCACAGAAGAAAGAAGACAGAACTGCTGAACGTTCTGTGAAAGAAAAGAAACTCTGTCAGGAGGGCATCGAGTCAGTGTGCAGGTAGGCATAGAGAGAAAAGGACTCTTTGAGTTCTGGAACTTAGAGGAAGAATCCACTGAGGGATCTTCGCTGGGTTGTTGAACACCCAGAAAGACTCAACAATTAGGTTGCATGAGCAGAGACATTGCCAGGAGGCATTTATATTCTCCATCTGTGAGAGAAGGAAGATAAAATCCCTTAGGGGTCTGAGTGGTTGAAAAGTGCCAGCAGGGACAGTTCTTTCACGCACGAGGTCGTAACCGCAAGGAGTGCAGAGATTGAAGAACTCTTTGGAGGAGTTCAGAGTACCCAAAGCTCAGGAGGGTCAGCATCTTCATACGCGAAGGTGAACTCAAAGTCGAGAGCTCGCAGGAGGAAAGAGCACAAAGGTTGAGGCCTTCGAGAATTTGGAAATTCTCCCAAGTTTGGGACTGAGCGCGTAGGAGGCTCATGGGAACTCAAGAGCCGTCGGATCGGTGGAGGAGAGAGATATGGACTGTTGATTTCTACGTCCAGGAGGAGCTCAGGAGGAGCCTACAGAAGGAGGAGACCGACAGCTGTCGGATCTCACTCAGAAATGTTGTAAGCCATTGGATTGGGAAAAGGCGCGCAGAGTTTAGCCTCTGGAGGAGCGCACAAGAAGGATGGATCTGAACTGTCAGATCTGGAGCAGGTACCCGTCAGCCGTTGGATTGGACAGGAGCTGCACGAGGTTTACCATCGGGATATTGGCCATCGGGAAATCAAAGTTCCTGAGGTCGAAAGAACAAATACATTGAAAGCCTCGAAATCCTGGAGGGATCGGGACTGTCCATCTGGAAGGACGCGTGGCAGCGATTAACGTCATCAGGAGAAGTCCCGACAAGGAAGCCGTCCATCGGTGTTTGGTTCATCGGGATATCAAAGATCCCGGTGGCAAGTTGTTTGTGCACTTTGGAATCGCGAAACGTGATACCCTGATGAGTGGGAACCAACTGTCAGCATAGTAGAGGAGGAGGACAGTGCCAATGTGAGGGGCCAGTTGTCAGCCAGTTGGGATTCAAGGAGTCGGGAATCCCGTGGGTATATGCATTTAGGCATTGGAAACCCCTAAACCCCGATGGGGAAGGTAAGACTGAGGTCATGGGGAAAGAGGTCATATGGGCCAGGAGCTAGCTAGGAGGGCTAACGCGTAGAGAGAGCGTCGGGATTCGAGGAATCGCGAGTCCTGAGGACGTTTTCATTTTGGCATCAGAAAGTCTAAAACCGAGATGGGGAGGCAAGGCTGCGGTCTTGTGAGATAAAGGTCACGTGGACCAAGAGCTTGGCCTAGAGGGCTAACGGGAAAAGGAGCCCATCAGGAATTTGAAGTCCAAAACCCCGAAAACCCGAGATTAAGTCAGGGAGAGGTCACGGTTAAGTGCAGAAGGCCGTGTGGGAAAGAAGGACCTGTGGAACGGGTTTTCAACCGAGATTCCAGTAGGGAATCAGAAGATCCGCTTCGACTCATGTAGTTGATTGAGAGATCTTGTGAGCGGGTGTCGGAGGAGGTTACATCGTGCCTGCGTCAGTTTGGTATCAGAGCCTGAATCTTGCTTGTATATTTCAAGCAGAGGAGAGAAGGTCGAAGAAGACAGAGCGCTGGAGGACTCTGTGATGATTGTTTGCAGGAAGGAAGCAGTCAAAAAGACAGTCAGGAGGACTGTAGGATGAAGCTGGACACACTCAAGATGCGGGGTGACAACAACAGATTTGCCAGGAAGGAAAACAGAGGCAGCAACATGGCTATTGAAGGCCGTAGGTATGCTCGGAGGAGAGAGCTATGGATCCAAGAGGACATGGATGAAGAGATCGCATATACAAAGAGAGAATTAGTGAGGCTCGAACTGAAGCTACGACAGGATAAGAAGATGGTTCAGGTATGTGAGCCAGAGACTGGGGAAAGTCTCAATGATTTGGAAAATGAATTGGGATCAGCTGATGATCTCAAGCACTGCCAGGAGGGCAGTAGAAGGTTTCCAGATTGCCAGGTGGGAAAGGGAACATAGTTGAGATCAGCTGAAGATCTCACGGACTTTTAGGAGGACAAATAGGGAATTTCACATTGCCAGTTGGGCAATGGTATGAGGTCGCTGCGGGATCTCGAAGACTGCCAGGAGGGCAGTGGAAGCATCTCAGACTGCCAGGAGGGAAGATATGGGAATTCGAGACCATCTGAAGGTCTCATGGACTCGGAGGTGAGTTCAATTCAGCAAGGAGTACTGATGAAGATGGGATCGGTTGATCTCATAGTCTGCGAGGGAAGCAGCGGAAGCATCCCATATTGCCAGGTGGGCAGGGATGAGCAAGTGAGTTTTGATCAGCCTGAGGAGCTGACAGAACAGATGAGTCTGTCTGAGAGTCTCATAAACTCAGAGATGAATTTAGATCAGCCGGAGCAGCTGATAGAAGAGAAAAATATGAGGAGCCTTATGATGATTGGGGGAATTGGAGTATTCCTACCATTTGCCCAGGAGGAGGCAGAAATTTGTGTTGCAGGTGCAACAATAGTAGAAGAACAGTCACAGCTGACGATGACTGTCAGGGAACAAAAAGATTTGGAGAAGGTGTTTGAGACTACCCAAGCACAAGCAGAAGCGGACGAAGGGGAGAATGAGCATTTGGAGGAATGTCTCAACATATTCAGCCCAGAAGCTGTAGCGTTGAAGCTAACAACAAAAGAAGCAGAAGGAGAAGACGAGCATTCTGAGGAATGGCTGGATATTTTCAGCCAGGAGACTGAAAGGACTGCAACATGGGAGGTTGCAGAAGCAGAGGAAGAAGGGGCAGACAACATTTGCTTTGCTGATCTATGGGAACAGATAGAAGCCCTGGAAGAGAGGGTAAAAGTGCAGGGCGTGCACATCCAACAGGTGAAGTTGGAAACTGATGAAGGAGGCCTGGGAGATCATAGTGATCTTCTCATGTGCCAAAAAATTTTGCAGTTGAGGAGACTACACGAGCAGAACCAGCCGTGGGAGTAGTTGGATGAAGTGATTAGGGAGATCAGAAGGCTGATGTTAGGGTCAGCAGAGACTACCAGCGAGGAGAGGCTGGGCAGAAAAGAAGCAACAGCAGCGCAGCAGCAACAGGATGGAGCAGAGGAACAACTCCAAAGGATGATTTGGGATCCAGGAGGATTCCAACCGCTTAGAGGGGAAGCACATGAGCAGGAGCTCATGATTTTGTAGCTGAGTAGTTTGATGCAAGAGCATCTCTCCACGTCAGCCAGCCAACCATCCAGCCACGTCGAGTGCGTGCATTCAAAGCTAAAGAGAGAGGCGCAGCCTCATTTGAATTTGAAATTGAATGTAATTAATGTATAGGCTGGTGAGCCATAGAAGTTGTGCCTTTGTGCAGGCGTTAGGTAGATCGGCCTTTATTGTGTGTAATGGCTGAGATCTAGATCCAATAGCGGACTAGACAACCCATTCAATGCAATTGAATAGGGTAGGTAGATCTGGAGGGAAGCGCTCTAAGAGCCCCCTCAGGTAAAAGAGATTTTCAGATCTCATTTTTGGTAGTTAGATAGGAGAGAAAAGGTAGAGAAGAGAAGATCCAGAGAGAGCTCAGGAACACCATTGTAATCACAGGCATTTTCCATTTTAATATAATCAGAAGCAGTTTTTCCTGCATGTCATTCTGTGTTATGTGGATGTCTGTGTGTGTTCTTTTATATGTTGTGAATGTATGTGTGTTAGGCATTTGCAGGGAGTCTATTTGATTTCAGGTGAAGGTCTTTGAGGCTTCACACCAGGAGGGTGTGACAGAACGTTGTGGGTTCTGAGAGCCGTGCATAGAGGATGCACTTCTGAACACTGCGGGTTCAGACAAAGACGTTCTGCGACACAAAAAATGGGATCAACAACTTAGTAGAAGACCTCAAGGTTGCTGAATACCTTGGAGGCAAGGCTGTGTATGAGAAACACAGTTGCAGACAGAATTCTGCTGTGAATTCTGTAGAGCTCTGCCAAGTGGGCATTGAGCGTACGCACGGTTTGCGTTGGAGAAGAACTTTGTTGTGAGGTCTTAAGAGTAACAAAATCATTGAGGGTTTGGTAGAGCTCTGCCAGGTGGGCATTGAGCGGGTGCAAGGAGTGCACAGAAGAAAGAAGACAGAACTGCTGAACATTCTGTGAAAGAGAAGAAAATCTACTAGGAGGGCATCAAGTTAGTGTGTAGGTAGGCATAGAGAGAAAATGACTCTTTCAGTTTTGCAACTTAGAGGAAGAATCCACTGAGGGATCTTCACTGGGTTGTTGAACATCCAGAAAGACTCAGCAATTATTTTGCTTGATTAGAGACACTGCCAGGAGGCATTTATATTCTCCATCTATGGGAGAAGGAAGATAAAATCCCTTAGGGGTCTGAGTGGTTGAAAAGTGCCAGGAGGGACAGTGCTTTCACGCACGAGGTCGTAACCGCAAGGAGTGCAGAGACTGAAGAACTCTTTGGAGGAGTTCAGAGTACCCAAATCTCAGGAGGGTCAGCGTCTTCATACGCTAAGGCGAACTCAAAGTCGAGAGCTCGTAGGAGGAAAGAGCACAAAGGTTGAGGCCTTCGAGAATTTGGAAATTCTCCCAAGTCTGGGACTGAGCGCGTAGGAGGCTCAGGGGAACTCAGCAGCCGTCGGATCGGCGGAGGAGAGAGATCTGGACCGTTGATTTCTACATCTAGGAGGAGCTCAGGAGGATCCTACAGAAGTAGGAGACCGACAACCGTCGGATCTCACTCAGAAATCCCATAAGCCGTTGGATTGGGAAAAGGCGCGCAAAGTTTAGCCTCTGGAGGAGCGCACAAGAAGGACAGATCCGAACCATCAGATCTGGAGCAGGTACCCGTCAGCCGTTGGATTGGACAGGAACTGCATGAGGTTTACCATCGGGATATTGGCCATCGGGAAATCGGAGTTCCTGAGGTCGAAAGAACAAAGACATTGAAAGCCTCGAAATCCCGGAGGGATCGGGACCGTCCATCTGGAAGGACGCGTGGCAGCAATCAGCGTCATCGGGAAAAGTCTCAACAAGGAAGCCGTCCATCGTTGTTTGGTTCATCGGGATATCGGAGATCCCGGTGACAAGTTGTTTGTGCACTTTGGAATCGCAAAACGTGATACCCCAATGAGTGGGAACCAACTGTCAGCATAACAGAGGAGGAGGACAGTGCCATTGTGAGGGGCCAGCTGTCAGCCAGTCGGGATTCGAGGAGTCATGAATCCCGTGGGTATATGCATTTAGGCATTGGAAACCCCGAAACCCCGATGGGGAAGGTAAGACTGAGGTCACGGGGAAAGAGGTCATATGGGCCAGGAGCTAGCCAGGAGGGCTAACGCGTAGAGAGCGCGTCGGGATTTGAGGAATCGCGATTCCTGAGGATGTTTGCATTTTGGCATCGAAAAGTCCGAAACCCCGATGGGGAGGCAAGGCTGCGGTCTTGTGAGATAAAGGTCACGTGGACCAAGAGCTTGGCCTAGAGGGCTAACGGGAAAAGGAGCCCATCGGGAATTTGAAGTCCAAAACCCCGAAAACCTGAGATTAAGTCAGGGAGAGGTCACGGTTAAGTGCAGAAGGCCTTGTGGGAAAGAAGGACCTATGGAACGGGTTTTCAACCGAGATTCCAGCAGGGAATCATACCCTAGTTTTGTTAGGA
>ML792305.1:258847-280646 GCA_009831015.1 Picea engelmannii | reverse complement strand
AGTGGAGGGGGGGGGTCCGGAATCACGGATGCAGCTTTCCAACGGTCGAGATTTTAGCACCCGAATCAACGGTGCTCGCGCGGCCCCGTCATTTCCAGCTGCCCTATGTTTAGCCTGCGTGGGCCCTTCTCCTGTCATATCATCTCTTAGAATCACCTACCTCCTACCGCCGTGTGTAATCCATCCACCTCCCCTCTTTGGTCCATGTAGTCCTCTTCCCTCCTCATCATCCACTCGCTGCTTGCCATGTGTCCCGCTCCTTTCCACGTCAGTACCTCGCCAAGGTGCAAGACCATTATCTTTCCTCTTCCCCTTTCCGCCTATTTCCTTTCGCCAGGTGCCCTCCTCTGTCGCTCCCCCCCTCGCACCTCGGCACTTCCTTCGCGCCCTCATGATCCGACGCCACCACTCCTGTCATGCGCCCCATCCCTCGCGCTGGCCTCCACACTCATTCGCCAAGTCAATCAGTTATTCCAGGTGGCGGCGCAAGAGGCCTTCCACGTCCCAAAGATGCCAAGCTGGCTAGGTCGTCCTCAATCCCTATGAAGTAGTTATTGAAGAGGTTGGTGGTGGTTAGACATCGTCTCTGCCATAATGGGAAGGTCCGGCCATGAATTAAAGGCACGTCGATTCGTCGTTAGAACTGTCAAAGAGTCAGATTGCGTCTGACATAAGTTGCACGATCTTTCAGAGATTGACTGTCAGAAGCCATACAGACACAAAGCTTTCAATGCAATATCTCGGTTCCGCTGCTGTTGTTGTTTTGATTATATGAAGGCGTTTTCGCCATTTTTGTATCTATCAATGGTAGAGCTAAGCTCCCGACTGTAAAGTTTCAGCAAACATTCTAGCTTTCTGGGTTATGTATCAGTGTTTGAGATTTCTTGTTTTATGACAAACAATTTTCCTTTTCCATCTATGTTTCATCTCTTGCTGGAGAGTTCATGATCGAATTCTTCGCATGGATTAACACAGTTATGTTACGATAAATGATTTATTGTTGCATTGCTGTTTTCTCTGGTTTCCCACATTTGGAAGTAAGAAGATCTTGTTTTCAGATGCCTACTCTCACAGTCTGTTAGAAGCTTGATGCCTACGGCAGAACTTTTCACTCCTCTCACGAAGTCTTCCCCCTACTCACCCTTTATTGCAACTCACTGTTTGAAGTTTACCAAGACCTCACTCGTTCATGCATGCCTGGCCTAGTTTCTGATTCGAGACGACTGTTCTGAGTTTGCTTCCATTTGATCACCCCTTTCAAACAAATCGTGACATTAAACTGATGGGTGTCAGTCTCTGCTCCTGCAAGCAATCCAGGAGTGACTTCTGACGCCAACACTAGCTACACATGCAATTCTTGTACATATACACTAGTATGTATGAGTTTTCTTGACTTACTTATTAATAATGTCGGTTACTTGTTATGAATGTGTGAACCATGTTTCTTGTCGTTTGTACCATAAGATACCTTAACTTCGGGACGAAGTTTCCTGAAGGGTGGGTGTATGTAACGACCCTTGATTATTAATTATAATTAATTTAACAATATAATCCTAAAAGATTAGCTAAACTATATTTATTTATTAAAATAACTTTAACTAATTATTTAATATTAATTAGTTATTCTTGATTATGATTAATTTAAGTATTAATTAACTCATTAATTAATAAGGTAAATAAATAAAGGTGGATAATAAAATATATTATTAAATTAAGTTACGTTCCCGAAAATGGAAACATATTAAAGAATGGGATAAGATATTAATGAAGGGGGGATAAGACATTAAAGAATGGGATAAGATATTAGGTAGGGAGTAAATGAAGGAAAGTCGGTGAAGGAGGGATAAGGCAGGGAAGGAGTTTGACGGGAGATTATTCTACAGGAGTTGGGGATGGATTTTGGGAGCTCTGAGTATTGCAGAGAGAAGTGAAAATTTGGGGGTGAGATTGTATCAGTGCACCGGGGTTGCTGGGGGTTTTGGGCACGGAGGGCCAGGATATCCATAGATATCCTGGAGCTAGGTAGTTTTCCTAGTTGGCAGGGAGGACAGTAGGTTTGGGCAGTTTTTCCCTGTGTGTGGCTGGATTGGTCTGTGTATCAGGTAGCAGGAAGGCAACAACAAGGCAACAAGGCAACACAAATTAGCATCAGAACCAGGTAATCTGTCAAACTATGTATTTATTTCATTCTGCCATGAAAACATTACTCACTGATAAATTTAAGTTACTGTAGTTGCTATTATGAAGATTGTTGTTTATGTTATGAAATTAATGTCTCAGTTCATGAAATAAACTGCTTATGAAAGTAAATGATGTTTAGAAATATTTGGTTGTTACAGTTCTCACCCTTATTTTAACTTTGCATCATTTTGTTGCTTTATTGGAAGGTTAATTCATGTTATGGTTTGAGTTAATGACACATATCATCATGAATTTATCACTAGTGGGATGATAGCAGGTTGAACGAGCCTTTTGATGCAAAAAAACACAGATTGCAAGAATAGGCATGTTTTTGCAAACATCAGAAAAGCGCGTTGTTTTGTTGGTTTAAAGTTCATAAATGTTTAAAAATTTAAATAATATTGTGTTGGCACCCTGGATGCATGTCCATGTTTCTGATCACTCAATTTCACAAGGGTTACCATCAGTCGACCATCATTCCAGGGTTCGTGCTAAATTCATGCAGGTTTGTGCCTTCAATTCTTATCATCGCGGAATCGTGGGTAATTATCACTACAGGTGGTAAAGTAAATCAAATTAACACATAAATTTGGCTAAAAAAACTATAAATAAGAAAGCTACACCCAAAAATGGGTGTACTTGATATAAAAGGGCCAAATCAAATACCACAACAAAGGAAGAAACCCCTCGAAGGAAACTAAGATCATCTACATCAAAGCAAAGAGAAAAGGAGGGAAACAAAGTTTGTAGAAGACAAAAAGAGGAACAGGTCAACCCACTAGGTCCATTGTGACTCAAGAACTCTAAATATGATCTTGTGACCTCCACCATGCATCAGGATAAAATCCCCAAGACAAAAACAAGGGGACAAAGCAAAACTAAACAACACAATTCCAAAATAGTTAATGCAGAATTTGTCCCTATGGAAACCTTAGTCTCATGAAACTAATAAAGGGAAAAATAGGAAATAAATCCCAGTCCTTGGGATTCCCAACAAACCCAATAGAAAAACCAGAGACAACAATCAACTATATTGAACTCCAAGGATCTATTTAAACCATCCCTGAAAAAACAGAAAGTTATAGAAATTGAAAATGTTAGAATGAAGCAAGAAATCCATGAGATACAACAAAAATATCAATCTCTTCAAGTCCAACATTAAAATCTACAAAGGAAGTATCAAAATTTGTAGAAGAAAAATCAAAAGGCGTTGCCCAATTTTTCTGAAAAAACTATGTTTTTTCCCTGTTTTAGTCATTGGATTTCAGCGTGACCTTTGAACAGATGGAGGTGAATTTGTGAAAACGGAAAGAGGTATTTTTTGAGAAAAATACCATTCACAAAAACGTCTCTCATATTTTACATAGGTATCACGGTTTTGGATAATCGAAGAGAGCTTTGAGGCCGTTTTTCCATAAATTCGACAAATGCTCTGTTTTTTCCTATTTTTGTCATTGTCTTTGGGAGCGCCTCCCGAACATATGGAAAATAAGTTTTTAAAAATGAAAGAGGTTTTTATTAGGAACAAGCCCTTTCAAAAAAATCTCTCTCATTTTTTACACAGGTATCATGGTTTGGGATAATCAAATAGGTATTTGAGGCTATTTTTCCTATAAATTCACCAAATTATGGGTGAGTTTTGTCTAGTGTTCAAGGTTGGTGTCCAGTTCTTGGTGTATGTGGGAATACATCATAATTTTATAGACAACAAAAAAGTATGAAAACTTGTTTCTATGATCCCATTCTATGTCAACTTGTTGATTACGGTTAGTTGTCATTGATGTCAACCCTTTAAGAAAGCCCGATAGCACAAAGGTTTGGGTAATGGACCCAAGTTTGTTTGATGTAAATATGACTCATTATTTTCTTGTCATGGTTGATAAGAATTACATATGGATGGAATCCAAAGTGGTCCCCTTATGGTGAAATCCCTCACGGAAAGACACTTTGCGGATTGACTTATCCTAGAAGTATGGTTAGAGAATCCATGCTTATTTGTGAAATAATGAGATGAAGGTCAATGAATTTGTTAGTTAAACTATCCTAGATGGATAGTTATTTTCATTCCATTTCCAGTGGTATGTGGAACTTTACATAACTCCTCACAGTTTGAGAGTTATGGCCTTACGAAGTTGGAGGACCCTCGTATGTCACCTAGAAGCCCCAAAAGGTCAAAGTAGTCAAAGTGGTTTAAGAGATTTTAGAAGGTAAATAATAAAGTGAAGTGATGAGTGTAGTATAATTCAAAGTGAATGAAAAATAAATTATTTAAATAAAATAAATTTAATGGAGAAATTATAAGTGGGTTAACCCTAAAATAAGGAAAGTGGGCAATGTGACCTAGAAGATGTTTTTAAGGAAGCTACTTGGAGAGTATAAATAAGAGGCAAGGCTCTCTCATTTTAGACACACTTGAGCATATTGAATACCTATAGGTGTCCGAGGTAACCAAAGGATATATAAGCCGAATTTCTGAGGGAATGTGAAGAAAAGAAGGCTGAAATTCAAGGAAGGATAAATTCTTTTGATGATGCTTTCTAAGGTATGTTATTTACAGGTTATCTTACCATTTTCGCAATAGATTTTTTTCTAGAATGATTTAGACCGTAAAATTTCTCTTACATTGAGGAAACATATCCAAGTATATGTGGTAAAAAATTCATCTTGTGGGTCATTGTATTTTTGGAGTTACACTCCGTGGAAAATAGGGTTTGTGGTTAGTCCTGAAACTAGTCAAAAACAAGTGTTTCGGGTAAAAACGTCATAAATTATTCATAAAGATCCAAATTTAGTAAGACAAAATGTGTTGGTTATATTACAGTCTTTATTATTCTTTGTCACAGTTTTAGATCGATTCAACAAATAGTCCATGCGGGGCACGCTATAAAAGGTCTCTCTCTAGAATAAGCCATAATTCAACAAGGTATGCCATTTTGGCTATAACTCATTTTATGAGAGGTTACAAGTAGTGAAACCTAGAATAATTGCACAAAACACATTGAAGAACATTGTATATCAGTTTTATATCTTTATTCATTACAGGTACAAAGTTATGATTATTTCAAGTTAGGGTTGTTGACTAATCCAAAACTAGTCATGCGAGACTAAAGAAAAGTTTGATGAAATTGCTAGTATGTTGTTGTCAAAGTTAAGGAAGGTTTGAAGGTATGTGATAATATACACCAGGTCTATTACAGAGTTAAAAATCATATTTGGATGATGAAATTGATGAGGGATTTTGGTTAAAGTACATGTTGGGTACATGGTCGAGACAAGTAGTTGATGAGGTGGCACATACATGAGGTGTATAGTTGATGATGTTGGTAAATATTGATGAGTAGTTGACACATGATTGGTACATACTTTGTACATGGTTGTTTTCACTTGTGTATGATACATGTTGATTACAGGTTGTTTGGTATAGGTTGGTGCATGGTTGATGCACTTGTTTATGGTACAGGTTGATTACAGGTTGATGCATGGTTCAGGTTTATTAGTACAATTTTACAATGATATATCTCACAGTGATAGTGTGACAGTGGTTCCATCATTATACTTCTACTTCAGGGTGGTTGGACGGGGCAAGGACAGGTGGTTGTAGCCACCTTCCGGTTGTAGCCGGAGAACATAGGGGGTTGTAGCCTCCTTCTGGTTGTAGCCAGAGAATTGGGGAGTTAGAGCTTCCCTCAGGTTGTAGCCTGAGAAAATAGGAGGTTGGAGCCTCCTTCTAGTTGTAGTTGGAAAACAAAGGAAGTCGGTGCTTCCAATGAATGTAATTCTTCAAGACATATAAGAAAAAACATTTCGTGGTTTTCTCCCACTTTGGGTTTCCATGCAAAACAATGGTGTACTGTGTATGTGTATGATTGTTCATTTTTTCATTGATCATTATTGGATGATAAATATACATTGATATAAAACTTGGATTATTTCAATTAAAAAGGATTATAATTGCTTTATTACTGATTCACCCCCCCCCCCCTCAGTAATCCAACAATTGGTATCAGAGTGGGTTCCTTCAAAAATCAGTTTAACCACTGAAAGGTAGATCATGGAGAGTACCAACTTGTATAAAAGTGGAATACCATAGTTTGATGGATACACAACACCAACAGTTCCACCAACAAATGACAAAGCAGTGAAACTCGGTGAGAATAATTCCAAATCCAAAAATGCACTTTCGAATGGTCTTGGTGATACAGTATTCACCAAAGTTGCACATTGTAAATCCGCTAAAGAGATTTGGGACAAGCTTCGAAATATTTATGAAGGAGATACAAAAGTCAAAGCAGTAAAGCTTCAAACTTACAGAGGTCAGTCCGAAAAACTAAAAATGAAGGAAGATGAAAATATTGCAGCCTACTTCTTACGAGTCGATGAAACAGTGAATGAAATCATAGGATTGGGAGAAGAAATCGAATAATTTGTAATTGTTCAAAAGGTACTAAGATATCTTCCTATGATATTTAACCCTAATATATCAGCAGTAGAAGAAAGATTAGATCTAAAGTCAATAAGCATGAATGAACTTCATGGAATCTTCACAGCATATGAAATGAGAACTGAACAGGAAAATCCAGATGTAAAAGAAGCAGCCTTAAAAGCATCTAAAAGATCAAAGAAAAAGAAAAAGGAACAAGAAGAATATAGAAGCAGCAGTGACGTCTTGGAAGATGATGAAGAAGTGGCCAACTTCGTCAAAATACTGAACAAGGGAAATGATGGTAGGTATAGAGGTAAGCTTCCTTTAATTTGTTTTAATTGTGATGGTATTTGTCATTTTGCTAACAAATGTCCTCATAAGAAAATGAGAAATGATGAAGGTTACTCAAAAGGTAAACACACATATAAAGGAAAAATAACTACAAAGAAAGTTTTCAAGAAAATCGTATGCACCAAAGAAGACATCTCATCATCAGATGAAGACGAAGTCAATGACAGTGAGACATGAAGATTTCTATTCATGGAAGTAGAAGACTCTGACAAAGAAGACTCCGAAGAAGAATACGAAGAAACCGAAGAAGAATATGAAGAAGTCGAAGAAGAAATTGAAGAAGCAGAAGTTGACTATCGAGAAGAATTAATGTGTGCCATAGAAATTATCAGAAGAGAAAAGAATAAAAACAAGAAACTACAAGCAAAACTAGACAAGAAAAATGACACTCGATAACTAGAACAAATAATCACAAAATTGAAGGTTCAAATAGAAGAAGATAAAAGAATTGATGAAGCACTCAAAGAAAAGCTAGAAGAAAAGGACACGATCATTGGAAACTTGGAAGAAAAGATTGTCACACTAAGAAAGGATATTCAAAATAAAAACATGCAAAATAGCTCAAAAGTTCTGGATGACATTATCAGGAGTCAAAAATCTCATCTTGACAAGTTCGGACTTGGATACAATCAGTCAGAAAAGCGATCAAGCTCCAAAACAATAGAGCAAGAAACATATCCAAAAAGTTATTCAGAAATAATCAAAGGGGATTACATAGACACTCCTTCACCAAGAAGATTTAGATTTCAGAATCAACAACAGACATATAGGCCTCAAGAAGAAGAAGGATTCATAAGAGCACCTCATTTCAGAAGATATTCAACTCCCAGGTATCAAACTATATTTTTTGGTTTATATTATGCATGTAATAATTTTGGACATAAAGCTATAAATTGCAGAGCTAAAAAAAAAACAATAACAACTTTGAGAGTCATACACAAAGGGGTTATTCAAGAAGGCCTAGTGAAACATAGAGAAGAAGTTACATTAGGTTTGAATCTTTGAGCACTGGAGTGGAATGTTACAAATGTAACAATTTTGGACACATGGAAAAAGAGTGAAAAATGACAGTCCCTCCCAAAGAACCTCAACAGAATAAAAGTAGTCACAAACAGGAACCTCAGAAAAGGACATGGATAAGAAAGAAAGATCGGTATAGCAATGAAGAATGCACAATTTCTCTAACAAATAAGCAAGAGAAACACGGTTGGTATGTTTATAGTGGGTGTTCAAAACACATGAGAGGTGATAGAGACAAGTTTCTTACATTACGAAAGGAAAGAGATGGATCAGTCTCCTTCAGAAATGATGATTCAGCCAAAATCATTGTTAAATGCACAGTCCAAATTGGGAACAAGAATGAAAAGCCATAAAATGTTCTACTAGTAGAAGATATGAAACATAATATTCTAAGTGTGAGTCAAATGTGTGACCAAGGTCATAAAGTTAATTTCAATTCACAAAAGTGTGAGATAAGAAAAGAAGGTTCAGGGAAATTGATTGCTACAACTGCAATAACTTCAAGCAACATATATGTGTTAAGTGAAATTGGAAATGAAAAGTGTTGTCTAGGAAAGGAAGATGAAAGTTGGCTATGGCACAGAAGAATGGGTCACATACATTTTGATAACATTTTCAAAGTCAACAAAATAAAAACAGTCAAAGAAATGCCCCAAATCATGAAACCAACCAACACTTTATGCAAACATTGTCAACAAGGAAAGAAAACAAAGACCACGCTTAAATCAAAGGAATATTCAACGAAAACACCACAAGAAATTATGCATACTGATCTAGTTGGACCAACTAAAACAAAGGGCTTAAAAAGTGATAAATACTTCATGTTATTAGTTGATGATTATACAAGAATGACTGCAGTTTGATTTCTCAAGAATAAGTCAGAAGATTTTGAAAACTTCAAGATCTACAAGGAAATGGTTGAAAATGAAATGGATTCAAAAATCAAATGCTTGAGATCTGATAATGGAGGAGAGTTCACCTCAAAGGAATTTATGGACTACTGCAATAATCATGGAATAAAAAGACAATTCTCCGTTGCTAGGACACCTCAACAGAATGACGTTGTTGAAAGAAAGATCAGAGGCAATACAGGTCAATGATTGACAACCTACTATATGTGACAACATCCAAACCATATGTAATGCAGTCAGTTGGACATGTGGCACGATTTCAAGCAGCACCAAAGGAATCACATGTATTAGCAGTGAAGAGGATTTTCAAATATCTCAAAGGAACATAAGAGTTTGGATTATGGTATCCAAAAGGAAAGGAACTATCACTTATTACCTACACAGATGTAGATTGGTCAGGTTGTATTGATGACCAACGAAGCACCAGTGGAGAAACATTCTACTTGGTTGAGTGTTTAGTATCATGGCTAAGCAAGAAACAATCATCAATATCCTTATCTACAGCCGAGGCAAAGTATATTGCAGCAACATCATGTTGTACACAGGTTCTTTGGATGAAACAAACTCTGACAGATATACAGGTTGAGTATGATGAGCCCATTCCAATATATTATGATAATACAAGCACCATCAGTATCTCAAAGAACCTGGTGATGCACTCCAAGACGAAGCACATTCCAATCAAGTATCACTTTCTACAGGAGCAGGTTGCAGAATAAAAAATCAGAGTTGAGTATGTGGGCATAAAAGAACAAGTGGCAGGCATCTTTACAAAACCACTTCCATGGGAAGCCTTTGAATATCTTCGCCAGATACTTGGAGTTATTTCTACTACAAAATGAATTCTTTTTGAATGCTTATCTTATATGTCTTAGATGTACATGAGGAAGCACCATAAGAGGACAATTCAGTCAGGGGGAGCCACCCTAGATGGAAAGATACCTTTGCCATTGATGACAAAGGGGGAGAGATTTATTACATGCAGAGGACAAAGACATGGTTTCATGGGGAGCATGAGTGATATGATTTCAGTATTTCATCAGAGTGTATTAAGGTTAGTTTTCATTGATGTCAACCCTTGAAGAAAGCCCGATAGCACAAAGGTTTGGGTAATGGACCCAAGTTTGTTTAATGTAAAGATGACTCATCATTGTCTTGTCATGGTTGATACGAAGTACATATGGATGAACTCCAAAGTTTCCCCTTATGGTGAAATCCCTCATGGGAAGACGCTTTTCGGATTGAGTTATCCTAGAAGTATGGTTAGAGAACCCATGATTATTTGTGGAATAATGAGTTGAAGGTCAGTAAATTTGTAAGTGAACCTATCCTAGATGGATAGTTCTTTTCATGACATTTCCGGTGGTATGTGGAACGTCACATAAATCCTCACGGTTTGAGAGTTATGGCCTTACGAAGTTGGAGGACCCTCTTATTTCACCTAGAAGTCCCAAAAGGTCAAAGTACTCAAAGTGGTTTAAGAGATTTTAGAAAGTAAATAATAAAGTGAATTGATGAGTGTAGTATAATTCAAAGTAAATACAAAATAAATTATTTAAATAATAAATTTAATGGAGAAATTAGAAGTGGGTTAACCCTAAAATAAGGAAAGTCGGCGAAGTGACCTACAAGATGTTTTTAAGGAAGCTACTTGGAGAGTATAAATAAGAGGAAAGGCTCTCTCATTTTAGACAAACTTGAGTATATTGAATAACTATAGGTGTCTGAGGTAACCATATGATATCTAAGCTGAATTTTCGAGGGAATGTGAAGAAAAGAAGGTCGAAATTCAAGGAAGGATAAATTCTTTTGATGATGCTTTCTGAGGTATGTTATTTACAGGTCATCTCACCATTTTCACAATAATATTTTTTCTAGAATGATTCAGACCATTAAATTAGTATTCCATTGAGGAAACATATCCAAGTATCTGTGGTAAAAAATTCATCTTGTGGGTCCTTGTAGTTTTGGAGTTACACTCCGTGGAAAATAGGGTTTGTGGCTAGTCCTGAAACTAGTCAAAAACAGGTGTTTCGGGTAAAAATGTCATAACTTCTTCATAAAAGATTCAAATTCAGTAATACTAAATGTGTTGGTTAGAGTATAGTATTTAGTATTCTTTTTAACAGTTTCAGATCGATTCAAAAAATATTCCGTGCGGGGCACGCTCTACAAGGTCTCTCTCTAGAATAAGCCAAAATTCAACAAGGTATGCCATTTTTGCTATAACTCATTTTTTGAGAGGTTCCAAGTAGTGAAACATGGAGGACTTTCAAAAAACACACTGAATAACATTGTATATCATTTTTAGATCTTTATTCATTATAGGTACAAAGTTATGATTATTTCAAGTTAGGTTGTTGACTAATCCAAAACTAGTCATGTGAGACTAAAGAAAAGTTTGATGAAAATGCTAGTGTCTTGTTGTCAAAGTTAAGGAAGGTTTGAAAGTATGTGATCATATACACTAGGTCTATTACAGAGTTACAAATCATATTTGGATGATGAAATTGATGAGGGATTTTGGTTAAAGTACATGTTGGGTACATGGTTGAGACAAGTAGTTGATGAGGTGGTACATACATGAGGTGTATAGTTGATGATGTTGATACATATTGATGAGTCATAGTTGATGAGTAGTTGACACAAGATTGGTACATACTTTGTACATGGTTGGTTGTAATTGTGTATGCTACATGTTTATTACAGGTTGTTTAGTACAGGTTGGTGCATGGTTGATGCACTTGTTTATGGTACAAGTTGATTACAGGTTGAGGTATAGGTTGATGCATGGTTCAAGTTTATTGGTACAGTTTTACAATGATATATATCACAGTGATAGTGAGACAGTGGTTCCATCATTATACTTCTACTTCAGGGGGTTGGATGGGGCAAGGAAAGGTGGTTGTATCCACCTTCCGGTTGTGGCCACCTTCCGGTTGTAGCCAGAGAACATAGGGGGTTGTAGCCTCCTTCTGGTTGTAGCTAGAGAATTGGGGAGTTAGAGCTTCCCTCAGGTTGTAGCCTGAGAAACTAGGAGATTGGAGCCTCCTTCCAGTTGCAGCTGGAAAACAAAGGAAGTTGGTTCTTCCAATGAATGTAATTCTTCAAGACATATAAGAAAAAACATTATATGGTTTTCTCTCGCTTTGGGTTTCCATGCAAAACAATGGTATATTGCATATGTGTATGATTGTTCATTTGTTCATTGCTCATTATTGAATGATAATTATATATATATATAACACTTATATTATTTCAATTAAAAAAGATTATAATTGCTCTATTACTGATTCACCCCCCCTCTCAGTAATCCAACAATTGGTATCAGAGCGGGTTCCTTCAGAAATCAGTTTAACCACTGAAAGGTAGATCATGGAGAGTACAAAATTGTATAAAAATGGAATACCACAGTTTGATGGATACACAACACCACTAGTTCCACCAACAAATGACAAAGTAGTGAAACTCGATGAGAATAATTCCAAAGCCAAAAATACACTTTTGAATGGTCTTGATGATACGGTATTCACCAAAGTTGCACATTGTAAATCCGCTAAAGAGATTTGGGACAAGGTTAGAAATATTTATGAAGGAGATACAAAAGTCAAAGCAACAAAGCTTCAAACTTACAGAGGTCAGTTCGAACAACTAAAAATGAAGGAAGATGAAAATATTGCAGCCTACTTCTTATGAGTCGATGAAACAATGAATGCAATCATAGGATTGGGAGAAGAAATCAAAGAATCTGTATTTGTTCAAAAGGTACTAAGATCTCTTCCTATGAGATTTAACCCTAAGATATCAACACTAGAAGAAATATCCGATCTAAACTCAATAAGCATGGAAAAAATGCATGGATTCTTCACAACATATGAAATGAGAATTGAACAGGAAAATTCAAATGTAAAAGAAGCATCCTTTAAAGCATCTAAAAGATCAAAGAAAAAGAAAAAAGAACAAGAAGAATATAACAACAAAAGTGACGTCTCAGAAGATGATGAAGAAGTGACCAACTTTGTCAAATAATGAACAAGGGAAACAATGGTAAGTATAGAGGTAAACTTCCTTTAATTTGTTTTAATTGTGATGGTATTGGTCATTTTGCTAACAAATGTCCTCATAAAAAAAAGAGAAATGATGAAGGTTACTCAAAAGGTAAACACACATATAAAGGAAACATAACTACAAAGAAAGTTTTCAAGAAAAGCTTATGCACCAAAGAAGACATCTCATCATCAAATGAAGATGAAGTCAGTGACAGTGAGACATGAAGAGTTCTATTCATGATAGTAGAAGACTCTGACAAAGAAGACTCCGAAGAAGAATACAAAGAAGCTGAAGAAGAATATGAATAAGTCGAAGAAGAAATTGAAGAAACATAAGTTGACTATCGAGAAGAATTAATGTGTGCCATAGAAGTTATTAGAAGAGAAAAGAAAAAAAACAAGAAACTACAAGCAGAACTAGACAAGAAAAAAGACACTCGAGAACTAGAAAAAATAATCACAAAATTGACGGTTCAAATAGAAGAAGATAAAAGAATTGATGAAGCACTCAAATAAAAGCTAGAAGAAAAGGACATGATCGTTGGAAACTTGGAAGCAAAGATTGTCACACTAAGAAAGGATATTCAAAAGAAAAATATGCAGAATAGCTCAAAAGTTTTGGATGACATTATCAGTAGTCAAAAATCTTATCTTGAAAAGTCTGAACTTGGATACAATCAGACATAAAAGAGATCAAGCTCCAAAACAACAGAGCAAGAAACATATCCAAAAAGTTATGCAGAAACAATCAAAGGGGATTACAGTGACATTTCTCCACCAAGAAGATTGAGATTTCAGAATCAACAACAGACAGATAGGCCTCAAGAAGATGAAGGATTCATAAGAGCACCTCCTTTCAGAAGATCTTCAACTCCCAGGTATCAAACTATATTTTTTGGTTTATGTTATGCATGTAATAATTTTGGACATAAAGCTATAAATTGCAGAGCTAACAAAAAGAACAATAACAACCTTGAGAGTCATACACAAAGGGGTTATTCAAGAAGGCCTAGTGAAACATAGAGAAGAAGTTACAACAGGTTTGAATCTTTGAGTACTAAAATGGAATGTTACAAATGTAACAATTTTGGACACATGGAAAAAGAGTGCAGAATGACAGTCCCTCCCAAATAACCTCAACATAATAACAATAGTCACAGACAAGAACCTTAGAAAAGGACATGGATAAGAAAGAAATATCAATATAGCAATGAAGAATGCACAATTTCTCTAACAACTAAGTAGAAGAAACGCGGTTGGTATGTTTACAATGGGTGTTCAAAACACATGACAGGTGATAGAGGCAAGTTTCTTACATTACGAAAGGAAAGAGATGGATTAGTCTCCTTCGGAAATGATGATTCAGCCAAAATCATTGGAAAAGGCATAGTCTGAATTGGGAACAAAAATGAAAAGGCAGAAAATGTTCTACTAGTAGAAGATATGAAACATAATCTTCTAAGTGTGAGTCAAATGTGTGACCAAGGTCATAAAGTTACTTTCGATTCACAAAAGTGTGAGATAAGAAAAAAAGGTTCAGGGGAATTGATTTCTACAACTGCAATAACTTCAAGCAACATATATGTGTTAAGTGAAATCGTAAATGAAAAGTGTTGTCTAGGAAAGGAAGATGAAAGTTGGCTATGACACATAAGAATTGGTCACATACATTTTGATAACCTTGTCAAAGTCAACAAAAGAGAAGTAGTCAGAGAAATGTCCCAGATCATGAAACCAAACAACACTTTATGCAAGCATTGTCAACAAGGAAAGCAAACAAAGACCAGGTTTAGATCAAAGGAATATTCAACGAAAAGACCACTGGAAATTGTGCATACTAATCTAGTTGGAACAACTAAAACAAAGAGCTTAAAAGGTGATAAATACTTCATGTTATTAGTTGATGATTATACAAGAATGAATGCAGTTTGATTTCTCAAGAATAAGTCAGAATCTTTTGAAAACATCAAGATATACAAGGAAATGGTTGAAAATGAAATGGATTCAAAAATCAAATGCTTGAGATCTGATAATGGAGGAGATTTCACCTCAAAGGAATTTATTGACTACCGCAGCAATCATGGAATAAAAAGGCAATTCTCCATTGCTAGGACACCTCAATAGAATAGAGTTGTTGAAAGAAAGATCAGAGGCAATATAGGTCAATGATTGGCAGCCTACTATATGTGACATCATGCAGACCAGATCTAATGCATGCAGTAGGACATGTGGCACGATTTCAAGAAACACCAAAGGAATCACATGTATTAGCAGTGAAGAGGATTTTCAGATATCTCAAAGGAACATAAGAGTTTGGATTATGGTATCCAAAAGGAAAGGATCTATCACTTATTGCCTACACAGATGGAGATTGGGTAGGTTTTATTGATGACTGATGAAGCACCAGTGGAGCAACATTCTACTTGGTTGAGTTTTTAGTATCATGGCTAAGCAAGAAACAACCATCAATATCCTTATCTACAGCTGAGACATAGTATATTGCAGCAACATCATGTGGTACACAGGTTCTTTGGATGAAACAAACTCTAACAGATATACAGGTTGAGTATGATGAGCCCATTTCAATATGTTGTGATAATACAAGTGCCATCAATATCTCAAAGAACTTGGTGATGCATTCCAAGACGAAGCACATTCCAATCAAGTGTCACTTTCTATGGGAGCATGTTGCAGAAAAGAACATCGGAGTTGAGTATGTGGGCACAAAAGAAGAAGTGGAAAACATCTTTACAAAACCACTTCCACAAGAAGCCTTTGAATATTTTTTCCAGAGACTTGGAGTTATTTCTACTCCAAAATGAATGATTTTTGAATGCTTATCTTATATGTCTTAGATGTACATGAGGAAGCACCATAAGAGGACAGTTCAGTTAGGGGGAGCAACCCCGGATGGAAAGATACCTTTTCCATTGATGACAAAGGGGGAGAGATTTATCAGATGCAGAGGACAAAGACATGGTTTTATGGGGAGCATGAGTGATATGATTTTAGTATTGCATCAGAGTGTTGCCATCAATGCCAAAGGGGGAGATTGTTGATTAAGGTTAGTTGTCATTGATGTCAACCCTTGAAGAAAGCTTGGTAGCACAAAGGTTTGGGTAATAGACCCAAGTTTGTTTGATGTAAAGATGAATCATTATTGTCTTGTCATGGTTGATAAGAAGTACATATGGATGAACTCCAAAGTGTTCCCCTTATGATGAAAGCCCTCACGGGAAGACGCTTTGCGGATTGAGTTATTATAGAAGTATGGTTAGAGAACCCATGCTTATTTGTGGAATAATGAGATGAAGGTCAGTGAATTTGTCAGTGAACCTATCATAGATGGATATTTCTTCTCATGCCATTTTCGGTGGTATGTGGAACGTCACATAACTCCTCATGATTTGATAGTTATGGCCTTACGAAGTTGGAGGACCCTCTTATGCCACCTAGAAGCCCCAAAAGGTCAAAGTAGTCAAAGTGGTTTAAGAGATTTTAGAAGGTAAATAATAAAGTGAAGTGATGAGTGTAGTATAATTCAAAGTGAATACAAAATAAATTATTTAAATAATAAATTTAATGGAGAAATTAGAAGTGGGTTAACCCTAAAATAAGGAAAGTGGGCATAGTGACCTGGAAGATGTTTTTAACGAAGCTACTTGGAGAGTATAAATAAGAGGCAATGCTCTCTCATTTTAGACACACTTGAGCATATTGAATAACTATATGTGTCTGAGGTAACCAAAGGATATCTAATCCTAATTTATGAGGGAATGTTAAAAAAAGAAGGCCGAAATTCAAGGAAGGATAAATTCTTTTGATGATGCTTTCTAAGATATGTTATTTAGAGGCCATCTCACCATTTTTGCAATAATTTTTTTTATAGAATGATTCAGACCATTAAATTGTTATTCCATTGAGGAAACATATCCAAGTATCCATGGTAAACAATTCAGCTTGTGGGTCATTGTATTTTTGGAGTTACACTCCGTGGAAAATAGGGTTTGTGGCTAGTCCTGAAACTAGTCAAAAACATGTGTTTCGGGTAAAAACGTCATAACTTCTTCATAACAGATACAAATTTAGTAATACCAAATGTGTTGGTTAGAGTACATTCTTTAGTATTCTTTGTAACATTTTCATATCTATTCAACAAATATTCCGTACGGGGAACACTCTACAAGGTCGCTCTCTAGAATAAGCCACAATTCAACAAGGTATGTCATTTTTGCTATAACTCATTTTCTGAGAGGTTCCGAGTAGTGAAACATAGAGGAATTGAAAAAAAAACACTGAAGAACATTGTATATCAATTTCAGATATTCATTCATTACAAGTACAAAGTCATGATTATTTCAAGTTAGGGTTGTTGACTAATCCAAAACTAGTCATGTGAAACTAAAGAAAAGTTTGATGAAAATGCTAGTCTCTTGTTGTCAAAGTTAAGGAAAGTTTGCAGGTATGTGATCATATATACCAGGTCTATTATAGAGTTACAAATCATATTTGGATGATGAAATTGATGAGGGATTTTGGTTAACGTACATGTTGGGTACATGGTCAAGACAAGTAGTTGATGAGGTGACACATACATGAGGTGTATAGTTGATGATGTTGGTACATAATGATGAGTCATAGTTGATGAGTAGTTGACACATTATTGGTACATACTTTGTACATGGTTGGTTGCACTTGTGTATGGTATAGGTTGATTACAGGTTGTTTGGTATAGGTTGGTGCATGATTGATTCACTTGTTTATGGTACAGGTTGATTACAGGTTGAGGTACAGGTTGATGCATGGTTTTGGTTCCGGTTTATTGGTACAGGTTTACAATGATATATCTCACAGTGATAGTGTGATAGTGGTTATATCATTATACTTCTACTTCAGGGTGGTTGGACGGGGCAAGGACAGGTGGTTGCATCCACCTTCTGGTTGTAGCCGGAGAACATAGGGGGTTGTAGCCTCCTTCTGGTTGTAGCCTCCTTCTAGCTGTAGCTAGAGAATTGGGGAGTTGGAGCTTCCCTCAGGTTTTAGCCCGAGAAACTAGGAGGTTGGAGCCTCCTTCCATTTGCAGCTGGAAAACAAAGGAAGTTGGTGCTTCCAATGAATGTAATTCTTCAAGACATATAAGAAAAAACATTCCATGGTTTTCTCCCGCTTTGGGTTTCCACACAAAACAATGGTGTATTGTGTATGTGTATGATTGTTCATTTGTTCATTGCTCATTATTGGATGATAATTCTACATTGATATAACACTTGGATTATTTCAATTAAAAAGGATTATAATTGCTCTATTATTGATTCACTCCCCCTCTCAGTAATCCAACACAACTATAAAAAAATCAGCTCTAGTTGCACTAATGCGATTTTGTTAAGATTTAGTTAGAGGCATTGTTGCCACTTGTAATAAGTTGTTGTCTTTTGATAATAAAAAATGTTTTTTGAGGTAAAATTAAGGAGAAGTTATGAACTGACACTTCCACTCAGCTCAAACAAATGTTTACAAACTGTTTATTAAGCAATAATAATGAAGTTGTACCTACAGGGTTTGATTGTGGACAAAAGCTGAACTTGAGAGTTTAGATCCTAGTGAGGTAGTCAAACCCTCTTGGAAAAAGATAAATAGATGGATTTTTAAATTTAAAAGGGTTCAATTTTTAGTGAAAGATTCAATCATTAGAATTTGACTAGACCTTAAACTTATGATTGTAAATCTCCCTAATCGGTGAATATATATCTTGATGACAATTTCTTTTCTCTTTCTCAAGTCTTTATGTGTTCTTAATCTTATCTTGGATGCAAATTTGGAATGTGTGCAATGTGCATTTCCTTTTCCTTTTAGCTACTGTTTTAATTAATCTTTTAACTGTCATGCAACTTGTTAATCATTTATTTCTTTAGTAAAAAGATCAATTATATTGCGAAATGTTGGATTATTTGTATCTAGATATGTGTGTTAGGTCTTGAAATATTATTTTAAGTCTAAAATCTCACACAACAAGTAACTCATTGTATTGCTTATTGTGTTTCCTTTGTTTATCTTTTCATATCCTTACCTGTTCATCAAAATGCATACCATTAGCTAAGAGGAACCTACAGTCATATGGTTGGTCCAGTCCAACCAGGTTTCTATCCTTGAAAACCTACCCATTAACTGACCAAAAAACCTAACTTATAAAAAAAAATCCATTCCAAACTTGAGGTGGCCTAGCTCTGACCTTTAGCAGTCATGTGCATACCTTAGGACCAACAAACACCATGTCGCAAAATATTCAGGTTATTGACACCATGTGTGTTATGATTTAAAGATATTTCCAGGACAAAGGAACTGGAAACTCAAAATCAGGGTAGTATCTTTCAAGAAGGATATGAAAAAACAAACACAAAACACACTTGGAAGAAAATAGAAGAAAAACAGGAGCAAAAGAAAAAACAAAAATAAAAGGGGAAAAAGGTAAAAGTCAAAAGCTTATTTATGTACAAGGGAACAATAGCCTTGAAGGCTAGTTGATATAGTGCTTCAGAATTTGGCCATTAACGAGGAATGAATCAACTTCCCCTTGAAGTTTTGCAACTGTAAGATACCTTGGCTGATCTTTTCTTCATTAATGTAAGGACCAAGCCAAAGTTGTCAAAACTTCGAATGTTTCCCTTTATCTTCATGTGGCTTGTCCCACTTTAGGTCTACGTCTCCAACTTGAAATTCTTTCTCACTAAAAAATTTCTTATCAAACTAGTGTTTTGTTGTATGCTGGTGAGTTTCAAACTTGCTCTTGGATTTAGCGTGACTTTCTTCAAGGTTTAGCATGGTATCAATACATCATTGAATGACAAGACACTCTCTTCCCCGAGACTATTGTGTAAGTTGGAGGGAATAAAGATAGATATTCAAGGGTAGGACAAATTCTTTCCCATAAAAAAAGAAGTATGGTGAAGTCCCTATGGATGCCTTCGGGGTGACACGATCTGTTGGATTACTGAGAGGGGAGGGTGAATCAGTAATAATGTAATTGTAATCTTTTTTCTTCAAATGTTATATCAATGTAGAATTATTATCCAATAATGAGCAGTAATAAAAAAACAATCACACACATACACAGTGCACCAATGTTTTACGTGGAAACCCAAATCGGGAGAAAACCACAAAATGTTTTTTCTTATATGTCTTGAAGAATTACATTCATTGGAAGCACCAACTTCCTTTGTTTTCCAGCTGCAACTAGAACGAGGCTCCAACCCCCTAGTTTCTCAGGCTACAACCTGAGGGAAGCTCCAACTCCCCAAATCTCTGGCTACAACCAGAAGGAGGCTACAACCCCCAATGTTCTCCTGCTACAACCACCTGTCCTTGCTCCGTCCTGCCACCCTGAAGTAGAAGTAGAATGATGGAACCATTGTCACACTATCACTGTGAGATATACCGCTGTAAACATGTACCAATAAATCTGAACCATGCATCAACTATACATCAACCTGTACCTCAACCTGTACCATAAACAAGTGCATCAACCATGCATCAACCTGTACCTCAACCTGTAATCAACCTGTACCATAAACAAGTGCATCAACCATGCACCAACCTGTACCATAAACAAGTGCATCCAACCATGGTCCAAGTATGTACCAATCATATGTCAACTATTCATCAACTATGACTCATCAATATGTACCAACATCATCAACTATACACCTCATGTATGTGTCAACTCATCAACTACTTGTCTCAACTATGTACTCAACATGTACCTCAACCAAAAGTCCTCATCAATTTCATCATCAAAATCTGATTTGTAGCTCTGTAATAGACCTAGTGTATATGATCACATTCCTGCAAACCTTCCTTAACTTTAAAAACAAGAGACTAGCATTTTCATCAAACTTTTCTTTCGTCTCCAATGCCTAGTTTTGGATTAGTCAACAACCTTAACTTGAAGTAATCATAACTTTGAACCTGTAATGTATAAAGATTTGAAACTGATACAAAATGTTCTTCAGTGTGTTTAATGCAATTACTCCAAGTGGCACTACTTGGAACCTCTCAGAAAATGTGTTATAGGAAAAATGACATACCTTGTTGAATTCTGGCTTATTCTAGAGAGCGACCTTGTAGAGCGTTCCCCGCAAAAAATATTTGATGAAATGATATGAAACTATTACAAAACATACTAAATATTGTACCCTAACCAACACATTTTTTCTCACTAAACTTGGATCTTTTATGAATAAGTTATGACATTTTTACCCGAAACACTTGATTTTGACTAGTTTCAGGACTGACCACAAACCCTATTTTCCACAGAGTGTAACTCCCAAAATACAACGACCCACAAGATGAATTTTTAACCACAAATACTTGGATATGTTTTATCACTTGCATAGAAATCTCAGGATTTGAATAATTATAGAAAACAAATTATAGCAAAAATGGTGAGATGACCTGAAAATAACATACCTTAGAAAGCACCATCAAAAGAATTTATCCTTCCTTGCATTTCGGCCTTCTTTTCTTCAATTTCCTCAGAATTTCGGCTTAGATATCATTTTTTTACCTCAGAAACCTATAGGTATTCAATATGCTCAAGTGTGATTCAAATGAGAGAGACTTGCCTCTTATTTGTACTCTCCAAGTAGCTTCCTTAAAAACATCTTCTAGGTCACTTGGCCCCACTTTCCTTATTTTAGGGTTGGGTCCATTTCTAATTTATCCATTAAAATTATTATTGAAATAATTTATTTTGTATTCACTTTGAATTATAATACACTCATCACTTCACTTTATTATTTACCTTTTAAAATCTCTTAAACCACTTTGATTACTTTGACCTTTTGGGGCTTCTAGATGACATATGAGGG
>ML792305.1:230009-247884 GCA_009831015.1 Picea engelmannii | reverse complement strand
TTATGGAAGTGATATTAAATGCATCAAACGAGTAAAGCAAATTCCATACCTCTTGTTGATATTCCTTTAGATGCAGAGACAAGCAATGAATAGTATTTCTTACCTTTCGAACAATGATTCTGGAGTCACCAAACACCTTAAGATATTTCACCTTGAAATCGATGGTATTTTTAATACCTTGAACTAAAGCTTCGTATTCTGTGGTGTTTATGGTACATTCAAACTCTAGGCGACATAGTATGAACATATTTTTCCAATATAAATTAGGACACATCCTGCTCTGACTCCATCTTGTGTCTTAGAGCCATCGAAGAACATGGTCCACATATCAGGAATTTTGGTCTTTTTATTTAAACCAAACCCTAAGTTAGTTAATACTATACAAGAACTATTATGGGTCCGTGGAAGGAGTTCAGATTGTAAATCTAGTTGTGTTTCAGATGTCAATTCTTCATAACAACCGTAGTTAGTCTCAAAAAGTTAATTTCCTAAGACAAAATGTGAAAAACTTGCAGGTTCGTTCTTACCTTCTAGTTCCATCAATGTGTGCTTCATGAGTGCTTCTCTATTTACACATATTTTATTCACTTTACCCTTATTCAAAAGCCACAAACGAGACCAATCGGTATAAAATTAACCTTGAAGTTTGGCCAACCAATCTTTTCTCAATAACAAACCGTAACTTTCTGGTATGTCTACAACAACAATGTCTATGGTTTGATGGACCCTAGGATTAGTTGATAGTCTCATTAAGACATCCTTGAGTTCACCTTTTACCTTGACATCTGTCCTATCTAGCTGTATAATCCTAGTTCTTGTTATTTGTGGAACAAAGTTTATTTTTTGGCAAACAGAAAAAGGCATGATGTTAGAGGATTCTCCTGAATCTGTTAAATAATTATGCACATTGAAGTTAAAAATTTCGTAAGTGAGCAGAAAATGTGGTACTTGATACTTTGAGTATGCGCCTATACTTGTTGTGTTTATGGCTACCGCTATTTCTACCTTGTGTATTTCCTATGCCTCATCTTCTGGAAGGAAATTTTTGGTAACAATGAAAGTCTTTTTATGAACATCATCGAGGTTGAAAGCATCATGTAGGAGTTCATGTTGTTGCATTAGTGAACAAATGTCAAACATGGAAATATTAGCTTTCATTTTTTTCATGTCTTCTATCACATTGTAGTCAAGGGTGCATGCATTGGGGTTGCTTACTGTTTGATTAGATTTCGTCTCACACATCTTGTCATTTTTTTGATACTGTGTTAAGCTTGGTATTATTCTCAGCCGAACTAGATGCACTTGGTTTATTTGTGTTGGTTGGGACAACTTTGCTTTCTTTTCTGTTAATTTTCCCTTGTTGAAGTTTGAGTAGCTTCGGAAGACATTCTTATTGTATTTTACCAAGACAAAACCCTAAAGAATATTATTATATTATATTTGTTAAGATGATCCTATTGTGCCTTTGTAAACTTGACCCTATTGTGCCTTAACAAGTAAAATGTAAAATAAAAGGATAAAGTGACAGGTCAGCCCAGACCTAATTTTAGGCTGGCCAAACTACTATTTATAAGGGAGGTTAGCGCCTCATTTGAACACACACAACAATAGCTTTCTAGATAAGAGGATAAGTGCGCAAGTATTAGAGGGAGACACTACTACAACTAGGAGGTGATGTTGTGGAGGATATTGGTCTATTTCTCGGGTATATATTGGTTATGTGGTGTGCTACTCTTCCCTAGTCAAGGGTATGAGAAGGATCTTTTTCTTTTTTAGTCCTCTCTTGAAGAGAGGCATTGTTCTTGTTTTTTGAATCTATATTGAGGAAGTTTGATGGGTTTTTCCCCTATAGGTTTTTCCTAGGGTAAATATTGTGTATGTTGTGGATGTTATCCTTTCAGTGATCCTTTATATGCAGTTATTGTGCTAATTTTTTTAAAGTAAAAGAACACTAATCTAGTTAACTGCTTGAGACAAAAATTCAACATGGTATCAGAGCAGGCTTGAAAAAAGGCATTCTCATAGCACAGAAGAACTCACTGGAAAATCTAAGAGCATAGGAAGAATCTCCTAATCCTAGCGCACCTCTCCTTGTGGTTAGATTCTCAGTTTGACGAAGTTTTGTAAACTGCAATTGGTGTTGCAACTGCATAAAACCTAGAAGGTGACATTATCCACATAGTCGAAGGACGTTGGGAAAATTGAGACCACTAGTGAAATCACCTTAAGAGGGTGCACATATCCCTTAGAGAAGAATTCCAATATTCAAATTTTGAGAAATTAGGTTTTCCTCAAAATCCCTAGTCTTGGTAGCTGCATAATTGAAGCTGGAACTAGTCAGATTGGCTTAACACTATCTGGTAAGCACAAAAACTTTCTTTGAAAAGTTGTATCTCCTTATTGTATTGTTCAAGCACGGGATGATACCCAGTACCAAGCTTAATGAGAAGCTTGAAGGCACTGAAAACTTACGAGCATGGAAGTATAGATTAATTCTCATTCTAGAAGCGAATGATCTGGAAGATTTTGTAAAAGAAGAAGTCCCGGAACCTGATGAAGATGAGATTAAGGTTGATATTTTTGAGTTTACTTGCATTCCCTAACTCATATTTATGTCAAGAAATAATATTGTCTTAGTACATAGGACATGTTGAAGAAAATACTTGTCATATTGAGTGAAGGAGACTCAGAAGAAAATAAACAACAATCAATCTTGAGGACAAGACTCCAGGTTCCAGGTTTGATTGATTAATTTGATAAGATTCAAATTTGCACATTTCAAGTTTGATAACTGCTATGCTACAAGTAAGCACTATAGTTGTGATAGCAATATTTGAAAATTTCTATTATTGTTAGATACAATGAATACTTGGTAGCATGTGAGAAATTTAGAAAAATTAGGGTTTCCTCATAAACCCTAGTCTTGGCAGCTGCAGAATTGAAGCTAGAACTAGTCATATTGGCTTAACACTCTCTGGTAAGCACAAAACCTTTGAAATTTTTTATCTCCTTATTATATTTTTAAAGCATATGATGTAACCCAGTACCAAGTTTGATGAGAAGCTTGAAGGTGCTGACAAATTCCAAGCATGGAAGTATAGAGTAATGCTCATTCTAGAAGAGAATGGTCTGGAAGATTTTGTAAAAGAAGAATTCCCAGAACCTGATGAAGATGAGGCCAAAGAAAAGTACAAGAAGAAGACTCAGGTGAAGAATATGTATTGTAACATCTAGTTGTATTTTGATCTGTTGAAGTTATGATTATCATACTAACCATTGGTCAAAATTAAAGTCAATGTATTAGGTTGATTAAGGTTGAGATTTTCGAGTTTACTTGCATTCCCTAACTCAATTTTTTTTCAAGAATGTATGTTTTCTTAGTACAGAGGGTAGGTTGAAGAAAACACTTGTCATATTGAGTGAAGGAGACTCGGGAGAAAAGCAACAACAATCATTCTTGAGGACAAGACTCCAGGTTCCAGGTTTGATTGATTAAATTGATAAGATTCAAATTTGCACATTTCAAGTTTGATAACTGCTACACTACAAGTAAACACTATAGTTGTGATAGAAATATTTGAAAAGTTCTATTATTGTTAGATACAATGAATACTTGGTAGCATGTGAGCACTATTGATATAAATACTTATTGTAATTGTTTACTAGATATAACTAACATCTCCTCTAGGAGAAACTTCTTGTTTTGTTTCTAGGTTACCATGGAGGAATGATTGATCACAACACTAGAAGAGTGTTGTTCTCATTTGTTATTATTGTATTTCTTATTTTTGGATCTTGTTCCAGGAAGGTCACAAGTGATAGCTCTGAAGGAGCTACTATGATGATTGTTCTCACTATTGTTTTTATCATTATTATAAAGAGTATTATTCTTGTCTATTGTTTCTCCCTTGTTGTTCTTGTTCTGGGCAGGTCACAGGTGATAACCCTGAAGGGAGATATAGTGACGGTTGGAGGAGGAAACATATTAGATGGTCTCTAGTTTGAGACATGGAGCAGATTATCCAGATAAGAAGTTGTATACACGACTTTATACATCCATTTACCGAAGAAGAAGAAGAGTCAATAGAGCTAGAAGGGCCTACCCAGAATCATTGTAGTAACCAAGAAGAGACCATTGTGGTCCTGTGTCACTTTGCAATATGCAAAGATATATAGCATTGATGAGACATATCATGAGGAGTAGATGGCTCCACCAATGGTGAGGTAGGTGGCCCCACCAAGTACCATCTCAGAAGAAGCTAGAATTCAGAGGGAGGAGCATCCTCCCCTGAACCATTTATAGGATACTTCATAAGAAATAAACACACATAGAGGGAGCATATGGCTCCAAAGATTATATAGACTAAGAAGGATTCAAGCTTCAGAGGGAGCATGAAGACTCAGAGTGAGCCCGATCTCAATGAGAGTCAATGGCTTAGAGACTTTCATTCATAAATTATTCCTCCTCAAATTCAAAGTGAAGAAAGAGACATCCTCTAGGAATGATAGACATATGCCATGGGTTGAAGAAGCTAGACCATAGCTTCAGAGACTTCTAGGAGATGTGATATATCCTAGGATGATTCCCTTGCTTCAATAGACCTTATTTTAGTGACTGAGAAGGAATTCAGTCAGAAGGACTGGGATTTGGATTTTTCTTTGAGACCAGAAGGAAGTTAGTGGTGACTTCCAAGATTGACCTACCAGATCAAGCATGTTGCAGATAGCAATACAAATATTGACTTGTGGCTAGAAGATTCTCCTAGTAAGAAGAGATTATGATGAGATACTTGCTCCAATAGTCAGAAGAAGTATACTCAGAGAAACCACAAGATACACGAGAAGGAGACCCATGCCTGCAGATTGAAGAAGGATTTGTATGGAAATAAGAAATCACCCAGAGCATGGTATGGTAGAATAGAAAGATTCCCGATGAGCTTGGGGTTTACCAAGAGTAAAGAATATTCCAACCTATACTTCAAGGTTGTGGATGGTGGACCAGTGATATTACTGTCATGACCTATTTCTAAGAGGAGACGAGAAGCTCATTGTTGATAGTAAGAGGAAATTTGTTGTAGAGTTCGAGATGAAGGACCTAGGAATGATGCATTACTTCTTAGGTTTGGATATATGGTAGATACCATATGGGACTTTCCTTAACCAAGGAAAATATGCTATGGAGATCCTGAAGAGGTTCAATATGTTGGATTGTAAGGCCATATCTACTCTGATGGTGGCTAACTTGAAGTTGATGTGTGATACAACTTCAAAAACAATGGATGCCACCATATATAGGCAAATGATTGATTCATTAGTGTACTTGATGAACACGAGACCCGATATATGTTTTGCGGTTAACACATTGAGTCAGTATATGGTTGAGCCTAGACATGTTCACTTGATTGCGACAAAAGATGTGATGAAGGGTACAAGATATATCTCATATCATGAGATGATATTGCAGGGATACACAAATTTAGATTGGGTAGGCAATTTCACATATCGGAAGAGTACATCCAGATGTTGCTTCAATTTGGGATCAGCTGTGATCTTGTGGCTCAGTAAGAAGCAGAATTGTGTGGTGCTCAGTTCTACAGAGACAGAGTATGTAGCAACGTATTCAAATTGTGGCAAAGGAGTGTGGCTTTGGAAGCTAATTATAGGATTGTTTGATCTCGAGTTGGAGGTGACTTGTATCTTATGTGACAAGTTGTCAGAGACAAGATTGGTGTGGTCCATAAGGATTTTCCCTCATGAGGGGAAGTGATATGTTCCCTAGTAGCAGGAAGTGATGTGTTCCCCAGTAGTGGGAAGTAATCCCCAATAAACGGAAGTGATGAGATCCTCAGTAGTGGGAGCTACTCTAGTGTAGGTTGATACTACAACACAAACTGTTATGCTACCCCAATGCCAATTGGTACTCTAATGCAGGTTAGTATGACATCCCAGTGCAGGTTGATAGTCAAAAGCATGATGGTATTCTTCCCACCTTATACAATTTAAAGTGTATGCAAGAAAAAATTAACCAATGTAAAGAGAAAGTTGATAACTTGTTGGAATATCTCTTTCTTCAAGATGCCCAACTCTTTTGTATCCCATAGGTGATCGCTATACTATGCCAAACACAACCATACTCTCAATACATAAATCTCTTGTTATTTCAAACTCATATAAATTATATTTATCCATGTCCAATTTTAAAAAAAATGAAAAGTACTTGTAAAATATATATTTTTAGTTGTGCAAAATGTATAAGTTATATATGGCACTTTCCGTAACTTAATATAACTTTCATTTTTATATGCACTTCTCTAATCTTGTATATAAATTTCGGTTTTTGTATACGGTTTATATATGGAATATAATTTCAATAGTGAATATTTATGTCTCTTATATATTTGTGATATTAGTTTTTTCTTTTTTTTTTTACCTTTTTTTTTAATATTTTAGAATATTTTAGTGGTAAACGTTAATATAATTAAATTGTGAATATGATATTTATTTTTTAATAATAAATTTGATGTATTTTCATTCTAAAATATTGGTTTAATTTGATTATATTAGATATTCTTAGAATATTAATAAATATAATTTGGTTAAGGTTAATTTGGTTAATTTGTTTTTTAATTGTGTGTATTTTTAATATTCTTCTTTATCGTGTTTTTGTATTTTTAACTTCAATAATGATTATTATATATATTTTTTTTTGCATAGATGAGTTAATGATGCTCCCATTTTTGGAATTCTCAGTTGATCCATGTCTTATCTTTTGATTGATTGATCCATGGACTCTATTTAAATAGTATGATAGGTCACCTATATCACATGATATAGAGTATAATATTTGTGATATTAGTCTTTTTTTTTTTAATATTTTAGAATATTTTAGTGGTAAACGTTAATATAATTAAATTGTGAATATGATATTTATTTTTTAATAATAAATTTGATGTATTTTCACTCTAAAATATTGGTTTAATTTGATTATATTAGATATTCTTAGAATATTAATAAATATAATTTGGTTAAGGTTAATTTGGTTAATTTGTTTTTTAATTGTGTGTATTTTTAATATTCTTCTTTATCGTGTTTTTGTATTTTTAACTTCAATAATGATTATTATATATTTTTTTTTTTTGCATAGATGAGTTAATGATGCTCCCATTTTTGGAATTCTCAGTTGATCCATGTCTTATCTTTTGATTGATTGATCCATGGACTCTATTTAAATAGTATGATAGGTCACTTATATCACATGATATAGAGTATAATATTGTATTAGATGCAACATTTTTTTTTAGTAATAATACAATGTTTCTATATGGATATTTTCCTCTTTGAGGATTTTGCCATGCAAATCTTGTGATCTCTATATTTTATCTATGTGAGTTATTTATTTATGATGTTTTTTCTTTGGTTTTTCATTCATGATTTTTCAATATGGTATTATAAACCTTGTGAGGTGAATTCATTTTTTTGTTTGAAGATCAACATAGCTTGTGACAATTATGGAGCTTCTTGTTTTGTTTCAACAAAACCATACATCATGGTAGAAAACGATGAGATTTCCATTATGACTAGATGTTTGTTACAATGAGATATAACTTTCATTGAAAAAGGTTGGCATTTGCCTCATATCTAAATATTTCTTCACTATTTATTTAAAAGGGGTAATGACTTTACCTTTATTAGTTTTTTATTTAAATATTTATAGTGTTCCATTCCTAGTTTTGACATATTTTGTGGTTTCTTGGTAAGTATTCTTTGTGTATATTTGTGCCTATTATCTCAAACCTCCTTAGGCATTTTTTGTTTCATGAGCTTCAAGAACCCCATTCTTTGGTTACAAGTTAAGCTTTTCATAGAGGTCAAGTATATTTTGTTTCGAGCCTTGATTCCCTCTTGCTATGTGATATTTCTAGTATCCATTTGAATTTTTTGTCCCTTGTGTGGCCACAAGTTCCTTCTCTAGTGGTCCTTCCCTCCTTCGAATTATCATCCTCATGTATAAGCATTGCCCCTATGTTTTAGTCGTTACATTAGAGCCACCCTTCACATGCGCACTTGACACATTAACTACCAATGGCTCCTTAAGGTCATACTTTGTGTAATCACCCTACCATTATCCTCACCTTAGAGACAATGCCAACGACCTTAGTCAAAAATTTCCACATGCTTGCTACACAAGAAACCTTTCACTAGATATCTCTGCCACCTCAACATGAGACTACCATGTGGCCTTCACTCGTGCACCATATTGCCACATGTCACATGCATATCTTTCCACATCAAAGTAGTACTATGTAGGCCTGACACTTTACCACAATGCCATGTCATTTTTCCACATTAGAGGTGCCTCGTAGCACCATGTCAACACTTAAAATTATACCCCTCTTAGTGGTGATTTCAATTTTGAAAGGGGATTTTCAAATGAGTGTAACTTTCTCATTTAAACTCTGCCTTTAGTACCATTTTTTATAATGTGCATGTGTTTGTTTTTCCATGATGTAAGCACTGGTGTATTTGTTTTTTTTGGATCACTTTCTATTTATCCATTTCTCATAACCCTCCCAATCCTCATTTTTGGAATATTTGAAGGCAATATATTGATCATCCAAGCACCTTTTAAAGTGCATTGCTAAGGAAGGGAACACTTATGTTTCAACACATTCACCAATTATAGTGATGCATGTGACGATTCTACATAGCTCCATCCATGATTTCTATGTTGGCAAATTGTCCAGTTGGACAGGAAATACAAAGAACAATGGGACATGTGGAATTTTACCATTAACTAATAAATGCCTATAAAATAGGAGGTGAGTTGGAAGAAAACCCTATAGACCTTTGGAAATGACAATGGACCATTTTCTTTCACACAATTTTCCTTTTAGTGGGCTTTACATCGTCACTCGTGGGTTTAATAAATTTAAGTGGAGACGCCATGGACTTGTTAAGTGAGTTGTAGGACCACATTCCATGATATTGATTATTATTCAAAACATAGTGAGCTAACGTGTTAATGCAACTAGCAAAGTCATAAAATTCAGAAAATGACATTTGATAACTTATATTCAAAACATTCCATTTTTGATCACTTAAGTTGGAATTTAGTAATATAAAATTTCAAAATCTCAATCAATTTGAATTAATTAAAAAAATGCTAAAATCCTTAAAAACATAGTTCTACCATACACAAATATCTCACTATGTTTATGAAGATTTTTTTTTATAATATGGTTAGAGTTATAATTGAAGGAGGGACATTTCTTAGTTCCTTTTATCCCATGCTATTAGAAAATGTTGAAGGTGTTGGAAGGGTATTTTAATAAGAATGAAGCTAGGTAAATATTACATATGTTATCAATGGAAGTCCATAGATAATGCGATTTCAGAGGTGTTGACTTTCTCTATGTGGCAACTGTTGTGGCATAAAAAAAGTGTAGGGATAGTTTCTAGTAAGGACTCTAGCCCATTCATTTATGTATTGATGATGGAAAGGTAAACCCATATAAACTTTTGACTTTGTAATTGAACACTTTAGTTCCAATCTCCTTGTTTGGTGGGCCTCTTAAGGGGTAAAGTGAAAATATGATCTAGATATCTCAAACCATTAAAGAGAATTAAATTTAAAGTCTTTGACTTGTATAGATGGTGCAGAGCAATTAACGTCATTGAATAATTGAATTTTCTTTCAACACTTAATCCATGTGTTGGTCAAATTTATACAAAGTGTAAAAAAAAAACATGTAATGTATCAGTGTGTAAGACTCATAACAAAAGGATTTAGAAGTAAGATACCATCTTACTAGTATCATAAAACATTGTGACATTTCGAATATAAAATTTGTTATTAGTTATTTAAAACTATTGAAAAGTGAAAATATATTATATGATTCAAAATTTGTGATTTAAATTTTAGGAATCAAATGGAGACTATTAAATTTAAAAATGATGATATATTTTTTCAAGAAATTTTTTAATGAGAAAACTCAAAAATATTTTTCTATACATGTGGATGTTATCTTTAATAAACTCATCAATATAAAGTAATATGAGATTTTAAATTAAGTACTTATTGATATACATATAACCAAATACCAACAATATCAACAACAATAGCAATAAAACTATCATTAAANATATATATATATATATATATATATATATATATATATATATATATATATATATATATATATATATATATAATTATAAATTATTAATAATATAATATAATTATTTAATTATTCATAATATGATATAATTATTTAACTTTTTTTAAAAATGCCGAAAATATGGTTGATGTAAGATTCTTGTGATGTCACATTAAACCAATGTTGAACGCTATGTATGGTAGGTAAAAATTAAACCAATGTAAGATTGAGGTGATGTGTCATTGATGCCATGATTTTCATAAAAATGTTAAAGGCACATTGAGCTGATGTGTCATTAATGTCATGATTTTCATAATAATGTTGAAGGCGTTGTATCATTAATGTCATGATTTTCATAAAAATGTTGAAGGCGTTGTGTGAATGAAAATTACAAGAGTGGTGGTCCTTGTACTGCTTCAATAAATGAAAACCAAGTGTTTGTATGAAAGAATGATGGTCCATGTACTAATATAACCAGGTGTTAAGTTGCAGGTCATGTCAATATGACAACACTAATTCCATGATAAGAGTGGCTTATGTGGCCAAAGGCAAATCATGGTGAATTTCATGAATACCATCCTACAAAGTAGGTTGCAATTTACATGATTACAAAGTTGGTTGGAGGAATAAGTCATGCATTTGGTCATTTCTCAAGCTGTAATGAAAAGGATATAGTGATATAAACAATATAGTTTTAAACAATACAATATTTTTTAAATTTTTAAGAAATTTGATTAAAATTAGATTTTATTATTATTTTTTTTAATTTTACTTTTTTAGTTATAAAAAAATTTATGATAAAGATTTTAATGGTTATTTTATTTATTTGATAAATAAAGCTTTTTATCAAGATAAATGTTGGATGGAAGAACAATTTGCCTAAGAGTGGGATGCTATCACTAAGATTGTATGAAACTTAGTCAAGTCTAGATGCCCCTTGGGAAGTGAAAATTTCCCCCACAAATGGCTCCCACCTTCAATCCCTCCCCACGAGGTTTGAACTTGTGACCCGATGAGGACTAAACCCCACACAAACCAATTCATCTACACCTCATGAGTAAGTCTACATTCCATATATCTGAAATGTCATAAATAAAATCTCCAAAAGATTCATAATAAATAATATAAATGTCATAAATAAAATCTCCAAAACCTTCATAATAATATAACATAAAATCGTGATGTCAGATTTTTTTAGAAATTGTTGAAAATTACGTTGTTTTTTCTTTCTTGTCCTCAACAAACATTGACATTGTGATGACTTCTTAAGAGATTTTTGACATTTTTTCGACATTTATGTTGTAACATCAAAAGATTGTTAGCAATGTTGATATAGTCAATAGATTTGACTTTGTAAAATTTGACTCTGTCAACTTTCGCTATGTCAAAGTGTCATCAATGTTATGATGTTTCTATAAATAATATATATTAAAAACCCCTAGATATTGAAACAATTATGTGATACTCGTGACTTTTATAATAGCATTTTGTCATTTTTCAACACCCAGAACATTTTTTTCTATCTACTTTCAACATCCATCTCTTTATCTAAAGAGTTTGGATTCTCTACATAATCCAAATTCTCTTTAAATAAAGAAATTATAGACAAATTTTGAATTATATGTATATAGTTCTTTGAATATATTATTATATTTTACTAATATTATTTCAATGCATTTTGTTGTAATTGATAACCATGTCCAATGATGATGAATATTTGAGGACCTTCCCTAAGTTAAAGGATTAATATAGTGATAATAGATGTTTTTTTTTTTGACGAAAACGGTTATGTTACATTAAGCGGCATTCTGGCCAGCCATAATCAAAAGTTACAAATCTGAAGAAGATTGGTGACCTCTAACAGTGTTGCCAACCTTCTTGTGAACGTCTTGGGAGACCAAACCCCTCTGCTCCTTGAGCTAATTCGATAATATGACAAAGATTGCGTACATGAGTAAATTCTCACAAACTGTGAGCATAGCAAAAGACAGAAGCAAAGCATTATACCAAGGGGGCTGAAGTTTTCCCCTTAATGTAGGGGTCCAGCTTTTTTTGAGAACCTAAAGAAATGTTGGAGGCTGCCTCCTTTTCTCTGCGTGCTTTGTTGGTCCTTCGCCCTCGGGTTAGGGGTGGGGACAGGGCTGAATTGTCTTCAGGTTCAGAAGTTCCCCCAGAGCCGCTAGAGGGAACTGTAACAACCAAGCCTGCATGGGCAGAGGGTTCCGGATCTGAAGCCCGAACTTCTCTCGCTGCTACTGAATCTGGGGGGGTAGATTCCGGAAGGCATTCGTCTGCTGGAGGATCTTCCTTGACTGCTGTTGCTTCTGGTTTTGGGGCTTCATCTTCCTTTAGCGCATCAAAACTGTTTTTATTTTCTAGAGTTGCCTCTGCTGAATAAGTGGCCTTCGGGGCCTGGGCTTGTGGATCCTTTCGCCTTGACTGCCTTCGTCGGTTAGATACAGGCTGAAAATCATCTTCTTTGAGTGGTCCCGGTTCCTCAGAGGCTTTGGGGCAGTTCCTTGCGAAGTGACCGTAAGCATGGAACCGGAGGCACTTAAAAGGAATCTGCTCGTAGTCCAGCTCTTGGATGTGGCACCATTCCCCCAGGGAGAGCTTAATGGCTTCTGGAAGACCTTTCTCGAGGTTAACCTCAACACAAATGCGAGCGCAAGTATACTGGTCCCCTTTCGGCTCCGCGCTGTCCAGGAAACGCCCAAGCGTATTCCCAATGTCCTCCAGAGAGCTTGTCCCCCAGAGATGCAAGGGAAGGTGAGGCAGCCTAACCCAAACAGGAGCTGCGGTGATCTCGACTTTGGGGTTGAAGTCAAGAGTCCAGGGGGCTAAGAACAGTCCTCTCGACCCCATGAAATAGGGTCCAGATCTGAAAACTAGGTCACAGTCCTCTTTGGTCAAGAAACTGAAGAAAAAAAAACCCCTGCCTACTGCGAATAGAGAAGCTGTTCACTTTATCAGCGATTTCCAACGATCATCCATCCATGCATCCACCGTTTTGGGGCTAGGCCATAACCCCGTAAACTTTCTGATGAGGGACTTTTCTGCTAGAAGGAGGGCAAGAGAGCAAGGATGCTCTGGAGATAGCTCCAGAGAAGGGATCTCCTCCATCTTCTTAACAAACTTAGACGAAAGAGAAGGCTTGGATTTGGGTCCTGTCGAGCAGACTAACGCTTTGAATGCTTCCAAAGGGTCTTTGCCCCTCTCGGCATTCGGATCTGGGGCCATCGTAGCCGATCTCCAGCAACAAGAAGACAATGCGCGGCAGCAAGCCAAGACCACTGCACCAACACGCATGCAAAAACGTAGGCGAACTCAGGCCACGCAGGAAGGTGCCGATTCGCAGCTTTGTATGCATAGGGTCAACATTCTTCGCATCAGGGCCACCAAAGGAGGGGGACACGACCTTCAGACCTTCAAAGTGGGCACCGCCCTTGAGCCAGAACGAGAAGCACTGCCGACAGCGTGAGCAGCAAAAAACAACGACCTGGAGCAAGAAATGGGGTTTGAGGTGCCGATCAAGCTAAGCCTGGCCGCCGAGAGGGCCGAGGCTGCCTGTGCGCACGGCTAGAGTTCGCCATTCTTTTCAGTTTTTTTGTTTCCTATAATGAAATGTTACTAGCGATTACCATTAGAACTAAAACTAAATTACTAAACCATTACATCTACAAGAGTTTATGATGCATTAACGGATGCATTAACATTATAGTGATAATAGATGTTATTTATTGCCCTTGTAACAAATGCGAGGGTTTACAAATGAGAATAATTAAAAGAGAATTGACTATTAAAAATTGTTATCAATTTGGACACTTTGCAGGGGGAATGAATATCATCCATTTGTACGTTATTCATTCTATGTTTGTATTATCATCATAATTTTTTTTATCATTTTAATATTTGATATATATACTAAAAATATTTGACTTTTTTTTAATTACAAAGATAAAGAATCCTAGGCTTGAATTGCCTAATGACATGCCAAATTGTAAATAAATATTATTGAACAAGTTGATATAGATGGAGTAAGTGGAGATGAAGTTAATCCTATAGAATAAAATGATATTGATATAATTGAGAATGATAGGATAAATAGATTAACCCATGACACCTTTTCTCCAATTGATGATAACTTTGATGATATTCATCATGCACCTTTGATTGATAAGACAAGAAAACCCCTATATGAAGGCTTGACAACAAATCTTCTCTTTACTATATTATTGTTGGTGAAATTGACGATGTTAAACTATTTTTCAAACACTTGTTTCACACAGATCCTAAGGCATGTAAAATATAATTCTTCATACATGAATAAGTTTGTTTCTTCTTTTTTCCCATTTTTTCTATTCTTAGTGTTAATTTTATGAATGATGCAATATTGATGAATATTCATTACAATCATTTATTTTTTATGTTGTAGATTGTTAGGTGATTTTATCCTACCATCATCTACCTTGCACATACCAAGAATTGTTTCCCATTATGAAAGATATATGAATAAAATATCAAGCCATTAATGCAGGTCTGAATGATCATATTATATATTATAGTCAACATGCAACATATTTGGAATGCACTCAATGTGGAATTATTAGATATTGAACCAATAAAGTAAGAAACAAGGTGAATCACAATATTCTTCCTCATATTCCCATAGTTCCACTTTTCAAATGATTGTTTAGGTGCAAAATCATAACACAATTTATTGATTAGTATGCATGAAAGATGAGTGAAGATGGTGTTTTGTGAATGTTTGTAGATGGTTTTTCATTTAGAGACATTGAATAAAGATGGATAATTTTAAAATAAGAACCTTGTAATGTTGATTTCAATGGAAACTGATGGTGTCAATCATTTTGGAGAGCTCAAGCCTGATTACTCATTCTTGCCTTTTTTTTATTATAAGCAATAACCTTCATCCTTGGATGTTAATAAAGAGGGTGTGCACAATGTTGACAATGTTTGTTTCAGGTATTTGTTTCCAATAATGATTTCAACATAATGTTTCATTTTTCTTGTTTGTTACATAATTTATATATGTACACGGTAATAAATATGTGTATCTTCAAATAATTAGGTAGGCATCAAGTTAAAGATATAGATGAAATTCTAAATTTATGAGTTGACATCTGTAACAACCCCTCTATTATTTCATATAAGTAATTGAGAACAATAATATATATATATATATATATATATATATATATATATATATTAACAAAACATTATTTGGATAAGTGAAACATATATTAACATACTTCAACAATACACATTCTATTTCATTCATCTCATCACACAACTAGATTTAGATGCAACTTCATTGTATTTAGGATATGCCAAATCACATACATCACAATAATTTCTACCCACCCAACCTATCCTGCAAGGTTAGGATCTCCAAGACACATAATCAACGCTCAATTCTAGGATTCATCCGATTGATTTTGACGACTTTCTAGAAACCCCAAAAGGTCAAAATAGTCAAAGTGTCTGCAAAGAAGAAATTATTTCAATAATAAAGTGAAGTGATGAGTGTACTATAAGTCAAAGAGGATGCAAAAGAAATTATTTAAATAATAAAGTTAATGGAGAAATTACTAATTATGGAAAGTGGTTAAGTTAAGTGGACAAGTGGTTATAAGTGAGTTAACCCTAAAATAAGGAAAATGGGTTAAGATGGTTAAAAGGTAACCCCTTGAGGATGATACATGAAAGCATAAATAAGAGGCAAAGGTCTCTCATTTAATCACCTATTGAATATCATTTAATATCTATTTTGTGAAAGGTTATTTGAGAAGGTATTATTGATAGAGAAAAGTGCGGCAAAAAAATTGTGGTAGGAAAAGTGTGGCAGAAAAATTGCGGCAAGAAAAATGTGACAGAAAAAGTGCGGCAGGAAAAGTGCGATAGAAAAAATGCAGTAGGAAAACCGTGCCAGGAAAAGTGCAGCAGAAAAACCGTGGTAGAAAAATCGCGGCAACAAAACGCTACAAGAAGAAAAATGTATGGTTTTCATATGTGTAGTGTTGAATTTATGAATCACGTTGAGGGTTTGACTTGTAAATATGTTGGATTCCCTCTTGGGATTTTATGGCTTGTTGTAGAGTTGATCTGAGGTAGATCTAATGAAGTTTAGTATTGGTTCATGTTTGAGGGATTTTGGTTGAGGTATGTTGTTGAAGTTATTGGTACATATAGAGGTTGTATAACAGTGAGGTTCTAGCACATGGCTTGAGGTACACATTTTTGGTATAGTGTTTTAGGTATATGTGATCAGATCAGATTGGTTGATGAGTATATAGTGACAGGTTTCTCAGTGACATATTCAGCTTCTACAGTTGAGGTACATGTTGGGTACATGCTTGAGACAAGTAGTTAATGAGTTGGCACATACATGAGGTGTATAGTTGATGATGTTGGTACATCTTGATGAGTCATAGTTTATGTGTATTTGATGCATGATTGGTACATATTTGGTGCATGGTTGATGCACTCGTTGATAGTATAGGTTGAGGTACAGGTTGGTGCATGGATGATACACTTGTTTATGGTACAGGATGATTACAGGTTGTTTGGTACAGGTTGGTGCATGGTTGATGCACTTGTTTATGGTATAGGCTGATTACATGTTGTTTGGTACAGATTGGTGCATGGTTGATGCACTTGTTTATGGTACAAGTTGATTACAGGTTTATTGGTACAGGTTTACAACAATATATCTCACAGTGATAGTGTGACCATGGTTCCATCATTCTACTTATATTTCAGGGCAGTTGGACGGGGCAAGGATAGGTGGTTGTAGCCACCTTCCGGTTGTAGCCGGAGAACATAGGGGGTTGTAGCCTCCTTTTGGTTGTAGACAGAGAATTGAGGAGTTGGAGTTTCCCTTAGGTTGTAGCCTCCTTCTAGTTGTAGCTAGAGAATTGGGGAGTTGGAGCTTCCTTCAGGTTGTAGCTTGAGAAACTAGGGGGTTGGATCCTCCTTCTAGTTGTAGCTGGAAAACAAAGGAATTTAGTGCTTCCAATGAATGTAATTCTTAAAGACATATAAGAAAAAACATTTCGTGGTTTCTCCCACTTTGGGTTTCCATGTAAAACACTGGTGTACTGTGTATGTGTGTGATTGCTCATTTGTTCATTGTTTATTTACTCTGCAACTATTGGATGGTAATGCTACATTGATATAACACTTTCATTTTATGGTGAAAAAGGATGAAATTGCTCTATTAATGATTCACCCCCCCTCTTAGTAATCCAACAATATGCTTGTATGGTACTGAGACAACTTCGTTGGGGATATGGACATTCAATGGCAGGGAAGCAATGTTGGTAAAAGAGAGATGAGGAACACACTTATGTAGATGTTTTATTGTTATAAAAAGTGTAAAACCATGGTAAAAAAAATCCAATCTGAAGTATGCAGTTAGTAAAAGAATTTACCTCACTAATCGACTCTTTGAAAAATGTGTGTTATGATTACAAGTACTAGAAATAATGGGTTATATATTTTATAAATTTGGCATAATTGTGGTATCCGTGATTATTATAAATTTGTCTGTAGTTTTTTGAGCTTATCTGTAAAATTCATATATGAAGTAAAATACCTAGACTTCTATTGATATAGATAACTAGTTCTTCCACTGTGTCATCGCTTGTTGATGTTACAATAACCCCCCTTTACGTTTTATTTTACAAGTGAAAGGA